>JASCZW010006253.1:0-168757 GCA_034211315.2 Aedes japonicus
AACAGATAGATAGAAGTTATATAGAAGACGCCCTGACGCCATCGTAAGTAACTAGATAAGAACCAAATGGGAGATTTAATGCAGGAAATCGAAGAACTCACTAAAAGATTCCGAGAGATTGATAATCAAATATCCAACCTCAAATTCATGGGACATTTTAAGGATTGGTTTTCGACACCGATTCCTCGGGGTAAGTTGTGCGAATCCAAAGTTTTTAACTTAACCTTTTGGAAGGCAGCCTGGAGGGGAGGAGGTTTACAGACAATCAGTTACCAAGCATTACGTAATTGAAGAGCAGTTCTAGAAAGACACCGTAGAGCTGAATCAATCAATCAAAAGGGCATTCGTGAATCATTATTTGATCTGGATAATTTATTCTTGGGAGATCATAGGTCTGAGGGTGGAGAAAATAAAATGTACGCCATAGAGCGGAGAATTTTACAATTTGTTCAATCATAGAGAAGGTTGAATCGCCCATTATTTGGTCTGGAAAACTTATTTTGGGAGATCATAGGTCTAAGGGCAAAAGAAAATTAAATAGTAAATGGCCACTAAATTACAATATGTAGACAACGTCCGCGGACATTGTCGTCTATGCACGGAGAAAGATGACGCAAGACACGATTGTATGCGACAAATGCGACAGTCACGCGTTTTGCGTTAGGTGTCGGAAGAAGAGGAGGAGAAACAAGCACACGCGCAAGAACGGCAGACGTTAAGAAAAGATTGTTAGAATTATCGCTGGAGCTAGAGGCGCGATTCAAGGCACAACGAAAATCCGAAGTACATGCAACATCAATGGAAACGGAACTAGCTCATTATAAGAAGAGCAGGAAAATCAAAATATAAAAGAAGAGAATAAGCAAGACATCCTCCTCGGCATTGCTGAGGCAATATCAAACAATCAAACAAAAATGGATAGCTAGAGAATGGCCCGCCCTTAAAAAATGTTCGAAGCACCTTCAGAACAAGGAAAACACTCCAGCTTAGAAAATCTGATGCGTCAGCTTGTCCGTTGGAGGACCAGCAGCTAAAAGGCGTGTACAGCCGTTAACCAAACCAACGTACCACAGATTATCGAGCGACTGGAGATGCTATTTGGACAACCCGAAAGGGTTTACCAGAGCTGCGCGAAGATCTCGACAGAATTAGGGTCAGTGGAAGCATGGCTGTTGTCGAAATCTCCAACGGTTTGGAAAGTCTGGTAGCACATTTAACGGCATCCAATAAGCTGGAGTACCCTAATGATCCTGGCATAGTAGAGAGGAACGCGTGGAGCAAGTTGTCATACGATACCCAAATAAGATGGCTAGAAGTCGTAGATAACAACGTCAGACAAGCTAACCCTATTCCTCGTTAAAAGATTTGTCTAAATGGCCCAAGCTCAAGGCTGATATCCATCGAGAAGCCATATAAGTCTACTAAAACCTCTCGGTGAGCGTAGGAATAGAGTAAATGTACATTCAGAAAGTTACAATCGCCACGTCTTATATGCAAGGGTATACATAAAATAGTAGATTGTAGAAACTTTTTATAAACATGACTCCAAGTCAAGGAATTGACAAGACTCCTATGTTGTTGAAAGTTGTACCGGAAGACACCATAAATTATTGCCACGTAATAACAACGGGAACTCATGGCCAACTAGAAGACAGATCACTGCTGTTGGTGAATCAACAGAAGTAAATGAAGAGATCTTCAACGTCCACCAGGAACAAAGAGCTAAGGTGTTCTACCAAATAATCCCGGTAACGCTAAGAAATAGCGTTGTGATCGTTGGTTCCACCAGGGATGTGCAAGTCTGAAACACATGCCCACGGAAGATGAGAGATGGATATGGATTGAATGCGAAGCGCTGAACGGAAGATGGCGCAGTTGAAGCTCCAGGCTCAACAAAAATTAAAAACGAGATACGACCGGGAACATCCAAATCGACTAATAATAAGCAACCATGCATGGTGTATCTAAAACGTCAAGCGTTGGAACAATTCATTTAAGGCCATCATTTAAGAAAATTTTTGAAACGATAAACATTGAAAATCTCAATCGATTATCATAAGTCCTTGACGCGAAAAGTGTTCGGCAGCTTATGATAAGCGCCGACAACGTTCCAAGGGCAATCGAACGTTTGGAAGGAAGTTTTGGAAGATCGGAATTCATTTATAAAAAAATTGATGAACGATTTAATCCGTATAAACAAATCAAACAGAATGGCGATCAGTGAGATTTCTGATGCGCTAGAAAATATGATTAATAATTTGGACCAGACTCACGGCAGACAGTATCTGTACGATCATCGTGCAACAACGGTGCAGAAACTGCCATACAACATAAAAGTTCGAGTGAAAGCCAACAAAAGAAGAAACCTGGCTCTGTCCTGAATGTCACATAAAGGATAACGAAGTCAGGCAAAGGATTTTGGATCTAGAAAAAGTGATCCTTTGCTTAGTATATTAAGATAAAATAAATCGCACTTGTTGTTTCTCTTAACAACTTTGTTCTAGCAAAAATTGCTGTCTACTCCAGAGCCTCATGGTGATGAGAACATTATTGCCTTCTCAAAACAACATCATCACAGATCGTTACCCCGTGTATGGGAGAATACAAAGAAAGACTATATCAGTGAAATCGCACTAATTGAAAACAGTAATTATGAACTGAAGCAACTGAACACTGGTGCAAGTAGCATTTCGAAGTTCATAAAGGTGGAAGAATCGGAATCCTTGCTGGGTTTCCAATTCGAAATTTGAAGTGCACAGTTATTAAGAAAACGGGTATAATTGAAGAATACGAAGTAAATATTGTTCATATTCAACACATTAGTGACTTGTGTAAATAATAGATTTGAACAAGTATTAGTACCAATAACAAATTGATTGATACGTCAAAATGAGGGTTCGGAGCTGAGGAATATCAGTAAAACGGTTTACATCATAAATATGGCTGCACGACAGGTGACGCCGTTAACGTTAACTTTCGACCAATTTGAAAAGTTTAACTGTGCTTTTACTTTTGAAGCTTTGTGTGTTGCAAGTGTGATAGTTTTGATAATTGCAAGTGTGAACTATTTTTGTTCTTAGGGAATTTGGGTTCAAATTTATCTGTCGCTTTTAAAAATTGTTACAAGATATATACAGCATTCACCAAAAACAAGAAAACGGCCAATTTGCAAACAAACCAAGTTTAACCTGCTTTGTTTGTAATAAAAATCATAAAACCTCAGATTGTTTAGGGTTTAGGAAAATGCCCCTACAAGAACGAATGAGGTTGGCTCAGCAAAACAAGTTGTGTTTAGCATGTTGCAATTCTTCAAGCCATAATGCTAAATGGGTAAATGGGTAAATGGGCAAACATTTGTACTGTTCATGGGTGCAAACAAAAAAACAGTAGGTATCTAAGAACAACATTAATTAAAAGACTAAATGAATCGAAAAATATTTACAATGAAATCTTAGAGCTTTGTGAAGTACTTGTGGAATCTAAGCAAAAGTTTCAATTAGCTTCAGCGAGACTAGTTTTCGGAGAAATTAAAACAATAATTGATGCTCGCCTGGAACGAAGACATCTGCAGCCCAAAAGGCAGCGTCTCAAGTTACAGTTTTACGTTTCATTAAATCGCGTTTGTCAGAGACCACCCTGAGGAATCAACATCATAATAATCAGGGGCGAACGGTCGAAGCCTGACCACCCTGAGGACTCATCATAACGAACCGTAACAGCATGTATATGAAAGCCGATGAATAGAATAATCATAATCGAAGACTTCATAAATAATGAACATTATTAACTTGAAAAAGAGCGTGAATAAGGCCAAAACCTTGGACACGATCTCGTTAATAGAGCAAACTCTTGATTATCTGTATCAAGAATATGTGTCCTTACTAATCAGAAAGAAGAAGACTAACAAAGGAAGGCGTTTGAAAAGCGCCATTCGACAAATACGAAGTAATAAGAACAAAAGTAGAAATTTGCAAAGGATAACGAAGTCAGGCAGAGGATTTTGGATCTAGAAAAAGTGATCCTCGAGGACAGAACTCAGAAGGAAGAAATCCAAGATAAATATCTAGCTTCCAGGATAAATGACTCATTACGACTGCATAATATTGAAGTTCAGAATTATGCAAAGCGCCAAGCACTCATGAAGCTGCCTAAGTTCAATGGGAACGCAAAGGAATGGCCGCACTTCAAGCAAGTGTTTGACGAAACTACGACAGAAGAAGGATACACGAATTTGGAAAACAACGCTAGGCTGGAAGCGGAGAAGCATCAAACCTCATGATAGGTGCTGCCAACATTCCGAATGTGGTTCAATGCCTTGAGGAAATATTTGGAAAGCCGGAAATCGTCAATAGACAATTATTAACGACTCAAATAGAAAGATGTGAGTAAAGATACCACAACATCATGCTTTGCTCCTCGTGAAATCATTTAACGAGCATTACTTGCATAAAAACATGAGAGCAGTAATGAGATGGCTGAATCATTGAGTACTGAATGCTTCATGAGGATACTTAGGGATTTCCAAGCACAGTATGGAAAATTATCACATTTATATAGTAATAACGGAACCAACTTCAAATGCGCTTGTAATAAAATGCAGCGGCTCATGAAGGAATTCAACGAAACCATGGGAAAATATAAAGCACCAACAATGAACATCCAATGGAATATCAATCCGCCAGGAGAACCTCATTTCGGAGGAGCATGGGAGCGATCAATTGGAATGATAAAATCTTCGTTGAAGGAAATGTTCAAATCGTTTCAACTTCGGACTCCATCACCGGAAGAGTTAAGACCAATGCTCAAACAAGCACAGTTCATAATGAATTCAAGACCGATAGTAACGAGTTCTCAGGATATCACAGACGAAGTATTAACACCTTTTCACGATACTTCGTGCTGGCGAATACATATCTCCATATGCGCCAAGATCCCATGAGTTAAGAAACAAAACATGGAAAAGCAAATTGAATTGAACCACGCAGAATCGTTCAAACAGTTGTGGGAAATCGCTATTTGACAAGCCTAAGAAAGCGTTATAAGCGGACAAATATAATAGAGCCATTAGCAGTAAAAGTTGCAACAGCTGAAGATGACATGCTCACTGGAAAATGGATCAAAGAAACCAGCAGTTAACATTAGAACCATTTTGGATCGTGCATGGTAAGACGAGTATTCTGGAGAACGAATATTCTGACAAACATTGTACCATCGCAGGACGTATTGACACATCAGAACATTGAAGAGGTAATGGAGTTTAATTTTGGGCGGCCTGAAGAAATTTACAAGGAGTTATTAACAGATCTCACCAGAATAAAGAAAGAGCACCGAGCTGTTGTAACTGACATTTCAGAAGCAACTTGGAATTAATGATTTAGATTATCTAAGAGATCCAAGACTGAACGAAGAAACTGTAACAAAACTGCCGTACAAGAAACCCGAAGAAGAGGTAAAAAGACCGACAGTAAAATCTTAGACATAGGGCACTGATTGGCCAAACCTCGAAACACAGATATAATATGAAAACATTAGTTGTAAGAAATCTTGTAAATGTATTTTGATATACATGATGCACTATTTCTCGTAAGATTTTCCGTCGTCGGCGGAGAAAGCTGACTCCCAGAACATAGACTTATGTTTACCAATCTGCATATACAATAACACTTCCGTAAACTGGGACCACAATTTCACACAGATAGAACTTCATCCACTTAGCAGAAACTAAAGTTGCACTTTTAGCTATATCGAGATTCTTACAACTAGCACACCACTCTCGTGAACACACGACTGAATATGTTAACTTATAGAAAACGTCCTCATCTTATATAGTTCTAAGTATGCCGCGTAGGTACCTTATATGAATTCTACCAACGCATGAAGCAACAAACCACCAATCCGTAGGTAAGTTATTATGTAGTTGAATCGCTTTCAAAATTACATACCTAACACAATAGCCAACTAGAGCATCGCGCGTTTTCCTGCAGTGTCCTGCACGCCTCTAATGGTACCTGGATTTCTGTCGACAGTATTTATTTCCTTGTTGAGGCTCCGTCGCCTCTGCTGTCTTGTTTGACTACTTACTTTCCTTCCTCCTTCGTAATGTGTGGCCGACCCACTTCTGTTTACGTTTTCGAATTACTATTGTTATTACAGGGTGGCCACATTTTCCCTGCATTTTTGCCTAATTTTCCTGAATGGGAAAATTAGTTAATATAAATTAATTTTTGAAGTATTAAAAGCAGTCGCAAATCGGGCTGCATGTGTGTTGCGTAACCTGCTTTCGTCTCAAAATCTCTTTTTATAAATCATTGATCTTTCAAGTGTCAGAAGTATACACATCGAAGAAAAATAGTAAAGCATTCGAGGTTTTCGAGTCCAAAATGATGCAGGTGCGTTGCATGCATATTGTATCAAGGACTTCGTTGACAGTTCGTTGACAGTTCCGAGCTACCAAACTCTGAAATGTGACGATTTTCGTGTGACTAGATGAGCAACTTTTTGCAAAAATAAGTTGTCTCATTTGACAGCTCCTTCTTGGAATGCCCAATCAGTTCTAGCCAAAATTTGTACAAATTCTCGAGTACTTTTTCAAAAGGACGTAAGTAACAAAATGTAAACAAACGCGGTATTCATGGCATGTTATTAAAAAAACATTTTGACGCAAGTAACATGCCATCTATCATACTGACTTATCAAAATGACGAATAATCTGTTTCTATAGCAGACCGTTGTAAGAAACATTTTTCTAAAGAAAACTTGAATTTTCACTCCTAGTGTAATTTTTAAGCACAGTGATGTATCTTTTACCAGTGTGTTATTCAGTGAAATTTAATTGTGATAAACATGTCTGGTGTTCAAAAGCAATAAAAATAAATTCAAAAAATTCAATGCTGATTTTCTCAATTTCGTCCAAATGTTACTTACGTCCATTTGAAAAAGTACTCGAGTAATGCTGATTTGTTGAGGAGCTTTTTCTAAAAAAATCCACAGTAAAAAGATCGACAGTCGTTGCAAAAGGCCAAAACAACTCGCAATCATTGCTTTATTAACTAGCTTCATACAACTCTCGGCTAGTCCGTTTTCTTGAGGGTGTGAAGGAGTGGAAAATATAAGGCTAATTCCACGTTCGAGGCAATATCTTTTATACTCCTCGCCGTTAAAGGGGGAGCGTTATCCGATTTTGTGCTCCCTGGGAAACCTTCTTTTTCAAAAGCTGCATCCAAAACCTTCCTCGTGCTCTCGAAACTTGTGGACTTAACTGGTTTTGCAATCACGTATCTGAAATGAATCGATGTATAAGAAAGCAAATACATTTGAATGACTTATTTCCACATCTACCTGGGCCGATAATCAACAAAAACCCATATCAAGATTCCACCAAATTTTATGTATGGTCCATTAAAATCCATGGCAATTGTTCCCCATACTGTACTAGGGGCAAAAACACGCTGCATGGGGGTGGGTTTTTCGGGTTTCCCGTTCGTTGTCCAAATCGATATCGCACACGAGTTAACCCATGCTTCTGCGTCTTTACCAATGCCAGGCCATCATACTCGTTGTGTCAAAATACTTTTTAATTTCGCTGTCTACGGATGGCCCTCGTGGCGATGGACACTGTTTTCTGACGACATCTAGTTTTTATCAGCAATCCGTCAGGCGAACTTAATTCACTGCCAAGAATTTCGGAATTCTTCAGGTGCAGAAGCCAAATTTCGGATTTGAGGGCATCTGTTACTTCTTGTAACTGTTAACTGTTAACTGTTAGCAGCAGTAGCTATTTTAATCTTATCTTGCGTAAGAAAACTGGTTTGGTTTGCTTCCAGAAATGCTCTCCCACGGACTTCACCAAAATATATCACCTGGAAGAAGGATCGGCAATGTTATCGCGTCCCCGGACATATTCTACCTCAAAGTTGTATGGGCTGAGTCATGGAGCCCAACCGTCAGCTCGATTCAGGGCACGTTTTGAGTCTTCACGTGACATGTTCAGGAAGAATGCAAATCCCTGTGCATCCATCCGAAGTGTAAATGGCCGTCACAGTAAAAAATAAGCGAAAAGCTCCACCGCCATACTGCTCCTAAGGCTTCACGCTAGTTTTGAGGATACCTTTTTTTCTGTTGGCGTAAGAGCATAGGACGCAAAGCTGATCACACAAGGAGGACGATTATCTCCTTGTTGGACTACTACAGCACCGAGTGCGTTCGGTGAGGCATCAGTATAGGGGAGTTTTTCATCCATTGAGAAGTATCCAAGAGAAGTCGTACAGTTAACAATATGCTCTTTCAGTCGTTCAAAAGCAAGTTGTTACTCGGAGCCCCAGACCCAAGCATTTGTGCTGGTAATACATTCAACTTAAGCTAAACGATTGCAGTGGATCCACGGTTACGAAAAGGCACAAAAAACTTGCCCATATTGCGGTTGCACATGTACAAACACTCCAGCGAAGTTGTCACATGGTTGCGTTTATGGTCGTTTGAGAGAAAACACGGCAGCTATGGTACGGAAGACTTTCTCATCCCCAAAGTGAGCCATGTTAGACTCACTTTCAATCCCCGATCGGCCAATACCGTATCGAGAATTTTCATTGTTGTTTCGGATGTAGAAACCTCAACTAGGCGTCGAAAACGTTCGGCACAACGTAATTCAGTAAACCATTTACTTTGATAGTGCAGAATTCCAATAGTATTTATCAAGCCTAGCCTTGGTTTGAGCGACGGTTTTTTTTTTCGCACAAAATAATACTTAGTGGACACACGAAATTCACTTTTTTTCATTTTTTTTGTAAAACACGCGGTAGTCAATACCGTTGCAATTTCCACAGACTTATGGGAAAACCACAACCATTCAAGCTTGAATCTCAGCGTGTGTATAATTCCGCAACCGTCAATTTCAAAGGAATCGCCAAATGACAATAAAAGCAGTCAGTTGTTGTTGCTAGCAGCAACTTCATAACATCAGTGGGCACCTCGACTAATATCGAATTCGTTTTTGAACCTAGGTTTGAACCAGTTCCAACCTGCGATACCCGAACTTATTGTCAGTGCAAACCTCAATTCGATACGAGCTACAAATAAAACCATACACACTGACGTTCAACACACAAAAAGCCGACCCAATGTTGATACCCGATCCAGTTTGGAACTGGATCAAAAACGAATTCGCTATAAGTACATTGCCTTAGAGAGGAAACGATTGCTAGAGGTATGAAAATTTAGACAAAATTATTTATTTATTTTAATTTTTAAACGTCTGTCTGTGGGAAAACCAACCAACTCGTAGGTATCTACCTTTTCAACACCCTCGTTATCCCCCATGCTGAACTTCCAAAATTTCTAAGGCCGATGGTATAATAAACGCGGACCGGCGCGAAGCGAAACGTTGCGGAAAAGCGAAGCGCAACGCGACCTATGACCTGCCTCCCCGGGAACAATTGATTTTATTTTTAATAAAGGAGGGATTTTTTTCGTGCATCCAATTAACCGTTATAAAAAAAGTGATGCACAGTAAATCTGAACAATGAAATAATGACTTCAAAGTAGGCACTTTGCATGAAGACTGGAATTATGCATAAAATACCCAAAAAAGATTTTATGCAAAAATGCCTAAGAATGTTATACGTCAAAAAGTGAATAAATTTTAGGCATTTTGCAGCATGTGAAAGAGATTAGAAACCATGCATTTTTTCAAAAGGGATTGTGTAAAGTAACTAGTCACTTTATGAAATGGAGATGGAAAAAAAATAGCTCCAATATCTCAAAACTTCGGATCTGCTTTTTTATTTTAATCAATGACATTCCGTATCGATTTATCTCAAAGCCTGCACATGCAAATAAAATACATCAAAAGGTTGGAACATGTTCCTTCTTGCTGGGATTGATGATTTGCAGGAGAATGTTTTCATTTCCGGATATAGTATCAATAGATACAGATCAATCTAAATGATCTAATTAGTGCCTCGTAGCCTGTCCATGATACTTGATTCAGGTTTGGCTTGCAAGAACCCTTTGTTTTATTATCACACAAGTGGGAACAAACCAATGTTCCCACTTTGATGATAGCCTTGTTTTTATGTATTATTTCTATGACACTGAAATAAGAAAAGAGCTTAAAAGTAATCATTTTTGGGATTAAAATGTAGGCATTTTTTGACGTATGGAGGATGTTCATTAGAATGCATAGAATGTAGTTAAAAAATTACGACCTCAGAATTACCGTGTGGAGAATTTCATTGGCTCTCGGTTTTGGAAAAGTTTTGTGGTTTAGTCCCACAACGATTTTTTCGCAAAAACTAAATCTAATTTTCCGTATTGATACCCATTTTTGTCGATCACTGTCAGCAGAATAACAAAACTGCCCAGGCGCAGTCAGGTTTACGCGGTACGCATATATTTTCATCAAAAGTGTTTTGACGCGAACGCGTTCGCTCGCGCGGACGCTTCCAATCGCTTCCAGTATACCATCAGCCTAACCCTACTTTCAAAATTACCCACTTTTTGGCCCATTATAATACCAAGCTACGGGAAACTTCCTCAGCAGTACCGATTACTGGCCCATATTAACCATCAATGAACTCGTCATTAAATGCTCAGATGATTTAAGGAAGGTTTGGTTCAGATCCGAAACTGTCCTCCTCCCCTGATGTATCCGTTCGGGTGCGTGTTGGTCGAGACGCTCGCTTTGAACAGCAAACAATATGATTTGAAATTCTCATGTGGTGAAAGGCTTGACTAACAACCAATTTTCACAGGACCAAGTTCCTGAGTTTTATTTCCAAACCGGTTTCCAACAACGTTTAACAGTGTTTGTTGTATCCAATTCGATCCAGTGTTTGCTGAGAAACACGATTTCACTTTTAGCGTAAATTCTGGTAGAGAATGAAAAAATAAACGGTTTCAGTTGGCGATTCAGATTGTAATGGCAGTGTGTGTGAGGCCGACTGAGACCCAAATGCAGTTTCCAAGGGGGAAGCTAACATGGCAAAAAAAAAATTAGATGAACGATACCTACGATTTGAAATTTGTTTGCATGATTGGAATTAAATTGGCGTAAAATCAACATTGCAGTGTTTGTTTACAAGATTCCGTCAGGCGAGAAGTATCTGTGCGGAAATGTATTTCCGGCGGCAGTAAAAATAATAGAAAATATCACTTACCTCTTCATCCGATATGTGTTCTCCACCACGCCGCAAATGAAATACACGAATACTTTTGTTTCGTAGCTTTTTCAGTAGTAAACCACACATGTTCTTCAAAATTTCAACCAGAATCGGATTCTGACTCCACCGCAAAAACAGCAATGCGCTTCGCGGATTAAAATTAAACCTTTTTTCTTCTGAGAGCTCACTAGATTGCACACAACACTCACAACACAACACTCAATTTGACAGCTCGAATATAATATGGTATTGGTGAACGCGGATTGAAACTGTAGTTTAGGGTGAACCATCGCGACGGATTAAAAAAAAACGGTTCGACAGCAGTTAGGTTGGAACTGGTTCGAAACTAACTTTGGTCTGAACAAAAACTAAAAACTAAAACATGCCTAGATGACATTTTTCCTCCAAGATTGCAACGATTTCGTTTGGCGTCAAAAATGGAGGTTTGATATAGGGCTAAAGGCAAGTGAAAGCAAATTCGTACTCACTTCTACAAGCACCAGCCTCTCCTTAACCGCCTCGTCCCCAATCCGACAGCTTCTTAACGATCCACGTAGATCCGCCAGCTCCGGCTCGTTCTCCCCCTCGCCCGTCCGCGCCAGCGGGAGGAGCAAAATTGACGAGATGGTAGCTCAATCCCTGCTGCTGCCCCGCCAGCGAGATCAACGAAAGGGTAGCTCTCCTCCAGCAGTTGGCCCTCGGCCACGCTCATCATGGTGTCCAGAATCCGGCGCTGGTGCGCAACGCTCACGCACTCCGGAAATTTGGCCATAAGTCCGATCAGCTCGTACAGGCTCTGCTAGAAATGGTTGGCTAGCCTGGACTGATCAAACACGTTCACTATGCCGCCCAACAGTTTCGACATGTCGAAGTTTTCATCCAGGCACTGTACGCAACAGATCTGGATGACGGCCGTGGCCATTTCGCGCTCCCGGGCACTTACCGGACGATGATTGCACATAACGGATGCACTCGCGAACGATTTTTTCGGCGTGCTTTCGAACGAGTTGACTGTACTTCTGTATAAGCTTCCGGAACAACCGGCAATCTCTTCGTTAGCTTTTTGAAAGCGCCCGGAACCTTTGATGGAACGCTGTAGGAACGCAGGCGCTCCGTTGGATGAGTTCACTAGGTATCAAATAGTATTCGGACTCGGCAGAATTTGGACCATCTGCGCCGATGACCAGATCCGAGATGGTCAGGATGCATTCCTCGCCTTGCGGCATGCTGCGAATCGATGCACCCTTTCAGAAGGAAAAGCAGTTTCTCCAACTCCGTAGCCATAACCGGCGGTTCTTTTAAACAGATTGTGGAATTTCACCGAACTAGACAAACATTCACTAAACTGTAGCCAACTGCAATTATAACATTTTTTTTTTTTCACAAACAACAATGGTAGACACGTTCCCGTTTTTCCCAAACGAGTTAAATCACGAATGGCGATCATCACACCACAGCAACAGGAGAATGGTATTAGGCGCAGCAGGTCGAAGAGTAAATAATGCCCTACACTTCCGTTTCATTTTACTCAAAATTTGAGTCAAATTGTATAACACACGCTCGTTTGTAACTACTCTAGTCTGAGTAAAAAACGACTCAGTTTCGTTAAAAGTGGAACTACCCTAATTAGAGTAATTGAAGTTTACTCCTTTTTGATTAACTAGATCACCTGTCAAAGTTAGAGTAAACATTACTCAGTCACGTATGTTTGTATTTTTACAAAACTGAGTAGAAAATGACTCAGTTTTGTTAAAACTGGAACTACCCTTATTAGAGTAGCTAAAGAGTTACTCAATTCTGATTAACTAGGTCACTTGTCAAAATTTGAGTAAACGTTAATCAGTATCTAATTTAATTTTTTATTTTATTTTAATGAAATTGTTGATTGTTTCCGACAACTGTCCAGTCGAAACGGAAGAGTCGAAATACTTTGAATTTGTAAATTTATGGATTGATTGTATTCCCAACAAACATCAGTGTCGAATAACCGCTTCTTCAAACAAATTTGGAGAAATTATTCAGCTCTCTAGAAGAAAAGCTGAAAAATTTCTCCAAATTTGTTTAATTCATACAATTATTCAGCATTGATGTATGTTGAGTCATGGAATAGATTCGGCATTTATACGTGAAAATGATTGTTGATTACAACATACAGCCATCCCATCTTGATAACTTTTGATCGACTGAACCACGTTTTTCGCTTTTGACAGCTTCATTGTAATTACTCTATTTATATAATTATAGCGCTTTTACAATCAGAGTAGCATTTACTCAGCTTCCTTATATCAAGTTACTCAGTTTTTGACATTTAGCATGGTAATACGAAACTGAGTGAAAGTCACTCTATTTAGAGTAGATCTGAACGAGCGTGTATCTCTTTTTTTCAGGAGCCTGCTACGGTTGTTTGCGAAAACCCATTAATGGGTAAAAAAAACACCCATTTTCAAATAGCATTCCCGTCTGTCACAAAATGGGGGAATTCTCAATCATGCAATGAGTAAAAAAACACCCATTGGAGGAAACCCCATACAATAAAAAAAACGGGTATATTTTTACACATTAATGAGTGAAAAAAAAAAATTAAAACCAAGCGTATCCGGTGCTTCGTTGGTGGGAAGTGCCGCTTGTTTCAGTTTTTTAATTTCATAAAAACTACAATAATATAGGAAACTAAACACTTTCGGAACAACGCAAGTAAGACAAATGATATTTTTGTATATAAATAATCTAATGCTAAAGAATTATGCTTCCAGATCGTCGATTAAACTTCAACTAAACGTTGACAATCGTTTTGAGTGCACGGAGCATTGAGGGGAGCGTTGAGGAGCTTGTAAAGAAGTCGAATCCGAGGATAAATCCTCAAAACTTCGAAGATCGATTCACTGAACTTCAGAGAAGTTAATATATCAGAGATACGGGACTTGAATGGACGATACATGCAAGGTTTAGAAAATAATTCCTGATCGTTGTGAAGTTTTAAGAAAATATTGAATGAACTTTTCCAAGATCTTTCATATCCTTAAGCCCTATGAAATAATTGCTGAGCAATTTGAATCATGAAACAATATCTGACAGGGGTGATTTGAATTGTTGGTTCATCATCATCTTGGCTTTATGTCGTCCATACTGGGACTAACGCCTGCATCTAAGTTGAAGAACTTAGTGTTCTAAATGCACTTTCTCAGTTATTAATTGAGAGTCTTCAATGCCATGTAATTTTTTAGCATTAGTACGATTGTGTGGCAAGTATATGCCACATCCAACATGGTTTTGCTTTGTAGCTGCGCCTTTTTTCGACTGAGCTAAGGAAGGACTTTGATTGTTATTATTCTGTATTAAATCGCTGTTCATCTTGAAGTCTTAAAGTATGCATAGGACTTTCTTCAAATCTTTGATACCCTAAAGGACTTGGACATAGTTTCTGAGCAAACTGGTTTCTATAAAACGGAACGTGATTTAAACTTTTGAACTGTTGAAGACCTTCAAAATAATTCGTGAGGAATCCAGCAGTCTTGAAAAAAAATATTTAGAGGATTTCCTTGAGCTCTTTGATAGATTCAAGGTCTCTGAAATAAATTCTGAGCAATCTTTTAATATTTCCACAAAACAACATTCGTTTTTGCTACTTGACCGAACTGCATCTGCTTAAAATTCTCAAATATAGTAAATATCGTAACAAACACTTAAACGGTCGTCAACAATAAGCGAAATGGTCCTGGATTGGTTTGTGTTTGTGTTTCATCATTCGTGAATAGAATCACGATAACATGAACGGATTTTTTTCTGTGTATGAATTGGCATACACTGATGAAAAAAAACTTTTGATAATCATAAATTACGCCTCATGAAGTATTACAAATGCAGGTTGTTTAGACTTCATAAGATTATAATGTTATTCATAAGGACTGTTACGACTTTCTTACTTACTCACAATGATTTTTCTATGTGTATCTTATCAGTTCCATAAAATTACCTTATGATTTCCATATTCATCCTGTGAATGAAAAAAACCATAAGGGAATTTAATAAACCAACAACAATGGCGAACCAAGAAATGCTGTGTAAAAAATTGAGGTGTTTGTAGATGATGGTCGATCCGGGAACAACGGTGCTGCAGGTGAAGATGTTTAGGATGGGGAGTTTGGATTTCGCCATTAAATGTCAATAGTTTTTATTTTTAATTTGTAGGCTGCTGCATTGGTGGGCGTTCATGCTCATGCTCATGCTCATGGTCATTGGTGAGCGTTGAGATTTCTTTCGCTTCTGCTATCACGAGCAATTTCGTATGTGCTTGGTGGAAGTGCAAAGGTCTCCCAAGCCGGTTGGCGCACGATGTTTGATAAGTTGCTTCTCTGATTACGAAGCAATTCCGAGGAAAAGCCATCCGCTTTGGACGACATCAATGCAAAATCTTACCGTTGTACACATCTCGTAGATGTGTATTGCACCGAGATTGGGCAAGGACGTGTGGGAACACAGTCAACAAAAGATGGTCAGTGATTTTCGGGACACACAAACTGCCGGTGTTCTACTCGTTGACGATTACTTCAACAGGGTTATCATCACAGAAACGGAACAGCTTATTGAAGTTAATTGAGGAAAGTGCATTGGAGCTTTCAAATCGAAGATAACGGACATTTTAATATTGTAGAAAATCAGTGTCGATTCGGCCAAATTTCAGCAACGGTGACCGGGGATTTCAATCGAGATTGCACTCAGCTGTCAATGATCTCGCACGTAAATAGTCGTAATTTGACCGTCAACGAAAGTGTGATGAGTGTAACATCCCAGCATCTACTGGTGAGTCAGGTACCGTAGCAAGTCAGAAGAAAAAGTATCAAGACTTACTGGCACAAATAGATGTGACTCTGGCTAAAAAAGCAGCTTTCTTGGATGGATGTAAGGTACGTTAATTTTTGTTCCAAAGCCCAACTTTGTTGTTGATTGTGTTGTCGTGTGTTGATGAGAGAATCTCTTTTTTTTTGTAGTTATACCTGAGTGGGAAATCCGACATCAGAAACTGACTCCCCATATCATGAAGCTGGAATAGTTAGTTCGGTCGATCGAAGATAAGAAGATGATGGACTATTAACCGGAAGAAGATGATGCGACCTACCAGCCTAATCTGAAAGACACTGCGGGAGATGACCAGTGGCTAGTGAGAAGAATCTGGAATCTATGAACAGTACATTTAAGCGTCCAGAAGTGCCTAAACTCCGCTTGGATGATCTCAAGCCGGGTCCTAGTCGGGTCAGTCGCACCGAAGACGAAGTACTGAAGCAGTATATACAAAAAAAATACATCCGTCTAATAACCACCTGTTCCCGTGGATCCAAAAAATACTCAACCAACCACTCCGACACAATCTAGAGGCTCTACTCTGCAGGATTCTGAACCAGAAATCCAGTCGGAGTTCATTTTCGGCAAAACGCTATTCATGTACGGATTTTTGGATGAAGACGCAATGCAGATAGTTTCCGACTGCGGCGGAATGATTGTAGACGGGAACTATACCTGTAGCATAGGTGAAATCGATTTCAATGTCAAAGGTCGAGAAACGGTCAACTGCATTTAATTGAAGACTTCGTTCCAAGACGGTATATATGCTATCTGTTAGATTATTATTTTGAGCCTATTTTGTACGGCGACGACGATCCAAAATCGCTTGAAGGTGCGGTCATGGTAATCAGGAAGTACTCCGGAGCAGAACGGAACTTTCTAATAGCCTTGGGTTTGATTCTTGGGGTGAAAGTTGAGGATCGGCTGGTCCGAAATGCGGCGCCAATTGTAATCTGCAAAGAGCCGGTTGGAGCCAAATATGATGCTGTCATCAAGTGAGGTGAGTTTTTGTAGTTTTAGCTAACCATTTTATCGTTGGCTAATGACTGATTTCATACTGTCCACAGATTTAATCATTCTCAGTGCCGAATAGCTCTATGAATGCCTCAAGCAGAAGCGACGGGTAAATGAGCAACCTTTCTTGGTAGGTAAATCAATTTGCTCCCCGAAAAACATTTCCGAGAATCCATCGGTCAGCAAATGTCGGATGTCGGATTTGCCAGAATTTTCCAAAAATCCCTGACTTCCGACCTCGACCGACGATGTGGATATTGACTCGGTAATTGTGCACTGATAAACACTTCAAGGATTGTAAGAAGGTACCTTTTATTTACAAATAAAGATGGTTTTGGTCTCATTAATTTAATTATTCTATAAAATAAACCCAGCTTTTAAAAATACTATTCATAAAAGTGAAAATTGTATTTAAAAATCAATTTTAAAATGTATAACGGACATCTTCAGTTATCATAATCAACAATAATGTGTTACATAAGGCTGTGTTATGAAACTAAGGTAGTTATCCTATCTAAAACATAGCTGATAATGAAGACAAAAAACATCGCATTCGCATTCATAAGGTAAAAGTATGAAATTCAAACCGATTCCTTGTGGCTAAATTTCATAAGGTTTTTGAATAAACTTCTTAAGATTTTTTTCGTCAGTGTATTTTTCTCTGTGTATGAATTTGCTCATGTTTGCCACTCAAGAATTTCCAGAGTGTCAAATAAATTATTTGTTAGACTTGAGCAAATATATATGACAAAGGGTATCACACTATTTGACAAATTATCAAATAATTGGAATGACAAACACAAACTAAACATTTGCCATAGCATTATTTGGTCAAATATATTTGGCGATCACACGTTGGTCAAAAATATTTGACCAAATTTGCCAAATATTTGGCGTTTCGTCAATCAGTGCGATCTCAGCTTAAGCGTGTATAGTCACTAGATTCATAGTCTGGCGGATACAATGACAGGAGCCAATTTGAACTGTCACTTGGCGGAGCCAATCGAGCATGTCTCAAGAAATTCATGTTAAGGGCCTAAATTCCATTTGTAAACAATGAATTTAAATATCGATTTCTCTTGAATTTTAAATCCCTCTCGTGAAATGAAAGCAGCATTTGGTAGAAGCATGTTAGTTCTATCATATGGAGTAGCAGGATATGGTGGGATTCTCGTAATTCGTGAGAAATCAACGTTTAAAGTCATTGTTTACAAATGACTTTTAGGCCCTTAACATGAATTACTCGAGATATGCTCGATTGGCTCCGCCAACTGACAGTTCAAATTGGCTCCCGTCATTGTATCCGCCAGACTATGAATCTAGTGACTATATTGATGTGCACTTTTGTGCGGTTCAGCGTTGCCAGGTATACCGATTTATCGGTATTTATACCGATTTTTATTCTCAATACCGATATACCGACAAGGGCTCTGAAAATACCGATTTCCAACTTTTTATACCGATAAATACCGATTTTTTATGAAAGTTATTTGAACATTATATTTGGTTTATAATTCATCAGCGTGTTATTTAAGATTTCTTACCCCTAATTAATTATATTTCAGAAAATATTTTCTAAATTAAAACTGCACCAGATTTGAAAAGATAAAAAAAAAACAAAATAAAAGAATAAATAAGCTTTAAACGAAAAAAAAGTAAGTAACGATGATATTCAGTTCATTCAGTCACACATAACATTTCATTAGTCTTGAGTTTCAACATTATCCTTTAGCCAATGGCATCTATTTTCGTATCATTTAATAAAACCACAGATAGCCACAATACATTTAACATTTCTTATACGTCAAACGCAAGGGAATTAAATGCCAACTATCAAACATCGCTTTGAGTTTCATACGGAGGTAATTGCATTGATCAATTTCTCTTAGTCGATTTTTGACTAATATCTTAGTCAAAGCAAGTTTCAGTATTTAACCTGCAAGACGGAGTTATCCATTATCGCAACGGATATGCCAACTCGTTTACCTGTACCTGTAGTTATCAATTATTTTCGGATCAAAGAAGAGAAATCGCTATATTCAGTTCGCCCGTTCGAAACTCAACGCGAGAAACATTTGAATTAGTCTTAAATGCACGTACGATGAACAAATTTGGAGTGTTATGGTTGTATGTCTGTGATAAAACTATCGAGTTTAATTATGATATTAAATGCGTTAACAAATGAAGACAGGAGTGAAGAGGTTACGTAATTTTGTTCAATATTACCAAGCGGAATTTTGACAATTGATCTAGATGGAACGAAATGTAACCGGAATAATCGAGCGGAACATTCCGAGAGTAAAAGTGACAGCTCCCATTAGTTTGCGTGGAAACCTTACAAATTCCATTTTTATTTTTCGTTCTTTTCAGGTGGATACTGCTGCAGAAATTCCTTTGCGATTCTTTACTTTTCCGTTTCAGTAAACGGAATTCAACATGGGTTTGGAATAGAAAAATAAATTTCTTTCGAACACGATACCGACCTCAATAAATAATATGGGATTTTCAAAAAAAAAATCAGTTTATTGATAGGGTAGAGCGCTATTTCTTCGTAGTTGCCTATTTTTGTTCTATCAAGTAAAAAAAAAATCAAAAATATCAAATACACTATGCGCTCAAGAAGCAGTGTTGAATAATCGATCATATATTAGCTTTTCGTGAATAACAAATCCAGTGGTATGTATGGAAAAGTGTATAAAATTGGAAGCGGTATACACAAGAATTAATCCGTTTTTGTGTTAAAATCTATTTTAAAAAACATAAGGGATGTGCTTAGCGAAGTGCTTAGCACAACGGGAGTAGGTTCAAAAACCTTATCGCTATACATGATTTTTGTTATCTTAATAACATCTTAAGAAATGTGTATTCCAAAAAATATATATTGTAAAGTATATTTATTCAAAGTATACATATTCAACCTCGAGATGGTAAAAATAAAAAAATGGCTAATGCATTTTTTAGTTTATTTTTTATGTTTACGTCAAACTTATGCATATACAATTTGAAAATAGAAGAAAAATGATCGCCAAAATATATTGTAATCTTATATCAAATTTATATAACAGTTCACTTGAAAAAAATCTGAATTTAACTTTATACCGATAAATACCGATATTTTTTAATAAGCAATACCGATATTGTATAAACCCACCTGGCAACGCTGGTGCGGTTTGCGAGATTTTTTACCAACCTTTCCGTATTCTTGTCTTAGCGTACAGTAAATTCGAACAAGCTGGTCGAATTGTCAACTGATGACGTTCATCGTCATTGAAAAAAAAAGTCATTGATGACTGATGATGGTTTGTCATAGGTTACAATCTCGCAAATTTACGTAAAACTGAAAAAGCACCGCGCTACCGTTCCTTCAGGTCCTCAGTAAGCAGTAAGCAAAACTAAGCAAACAGTGTTCAATTGCCTCCTATATTCCAACTATATTCCGGATTATATGAATACCGCCAATTTCCTTCTGAAACTGACGATATCGATTGGCAGCACCGCCGCCGGTAAGCAGCTCCTCCTTTCTAGGTCATCAACGTCAGTTTGCGAATGCTATCGTTCGATCGTCAGTAGTGTTGGTGCTTTTGCTACGCGTACATCGGTTTCGGCGGCGAGTGCGACGGCGTTGCTCATCAATAGCAGCTATTGGAGTACTTCAACAGCAGTAAGCAATAGTAGGCAATTACTCCTTCCGGTCAGCAGAAACATGAGCAGTGATTCAGGAAAGCCAAAGATTGTGTTCGTGCTAGGAGCACCCGGTGCCGGGAAGGGTACCCAGTGTGAAAAGATCGTGGAAAACTTCGGATTCACGCATTTGTCCGCTGGTGATTTGCTGCGGGAGGAACGGAAGCGGGAAGGTTCCGAATACGGGGCGCTGATTGAGGACAACATCAAGAATGGCCGTATTGTACCGGTGGAGATTACCTGTGCCCTGTTGGAGAATGCGATGAACAAAACCAAGGAGGTAATGTAACGGCGTACGTTCGTGATTATTTTCATTTTTCTCACGAACGGATGGTGTTAGACTTATGACTTGCATAATTGAATGAACTAACGAGCGCAGGCTGGTGTGGTGGCCTTGGCATTCATGGAAATGACGATAACCTATCGCCGCAATGATTGCGAACATTACTCTTAGACGGCGAGGTTTTCATTTAGACAAATTTATGGAAGGGATTCGAGGAGAGTGACTTTGTTCACGTTCAAGGTCTCGTGGGAGTTGTATTAATTTTGAAATTTCTTCCCCTGTGCGTGTGGCCATCAGCCTTAGAATTTGTATTATTTTTAGCTAATGATTGGTCGGCATTTCATGGTGGAACAAGTTTTTCCACCTTCACACGCATAATACGGCTGTTGGTTGATCGAACGGGACGGGACGGGACGCGACGCATGCGCTCATGCTTCTCGATTAGAATTCATAATGCGAGATAACATTTCAAAACATTAAGCATGAACCATCTGCCTACAATTTTTTCAAAATAAAACATTTTTTGCTTATCTCAACTATCACCCAGGCCACCGGCAACGACAAGTTCCTGATTGATGGCTTCCCACGAAACGAGGACAACCTGCAGGGCTGGAACCTCAAGATGTCCGAGAAGGTTCAGCTGCTGTTTGTGCTCTTCTTCGAGTGTTCCGAAGATCAGTGCATCCAGCGGTGTCTGAAGCGAGGCGAGAGCAGTGGCCGTTCGGACGATAATCCTGACAGTTTGAAGAAGCGGTTCAATACCTACATAAACGACACGATGCCCATCATTGAGCACTATCGGAAGCAGGACCTGGTGAATGCTATTGATGCTGCACCGGCACCGGACGAAGTATTCGAAGCGGTCAGACGGGCCTTCGAAGGCACTAAGTAAATCTTCGCAACCAAAAGGAAAACGCCAAAACTAGGGAACTAGAAACCGGAACGGAGGCAGGAGGTTGGCGTTGTTATCGATTTTAAGTTACTGATTCATATGTTTAGACTGCAATGTTGTGTGGAAAAATGCTATCATTGGCAAACGTGCGTTTTTATATCAAGTCATTCCGTACAGTTGAATCCCCAAACGAATCATAATTGCAAAATTAAACTTGGAATCTGGTCCATGGAAGAATATAAGTGTACTAATAGGGCGCTCTCACGTTGCTTCGAGAGATGTTAAGTATTTATGTGTCCAATGTTGAAACTTGCCTCACGCCAGTTAAGTATTAACCTAGGTACCGAATGTCGCAGAAAGTTAGTTATTGTTTCTAGTAGAACAAAGTCGAAGTGCGGAAGTTGGTAGGGAGGGTTATTAGGCAATACGTAGGGAATTAGTTGTGGAACCGAAGTAGTAATTGTGGGGACATCAAAGCCGAATAAATTCACTTAGTGCATTTTATCTTAAGATGTCGCCAGTTGCTGTTTGGTAGAAAGTTGAGAAATTCCTGGCATGATATCGTGAACTTGTCAACTACCTAAACTAGGTTCAATGGATATAGCAGTGGGCTAGCTATTTATTTACACTAGGGTAAAGTATCGTTTGCATTTAAAAAAATGGACAAAAATTGCCGATTTTTCATGGGATTACCTTCACCCGCACTGGCAAAACTATGCAGCATCAATCATAGTAGTAACCCATGAGTCAGCAGACAACATTTGACAGCTCTATCAGTCGAACTCTAACCGAGATGACAAAAACAATGAAGCAACTCCGTTCAGAAGTGAACGCGTTCAAAGAGACGGAAACGGACATCGTGCGGCACTTTTTGGACGCCGGATACGCCCGTTCCGGCATCTGCAACATGTTGGCACCATTAGACAACAATCAGAGCATCGAAAAAAAGCCCGGTTCCGGAAGGCCGACGACCCTGAGCGACAAGAAGCTCCAAAGGATGCCGAAGAGGAAGACCGAAGAAAAAGTGGCTACATCGCTGCGTGCGCTTGCCCAGGTGGTCGGGTCAACCGGCCAAACAGAGAAAAAGTACCTGGCGAACATGAACACATACATGTCAGGAAGCGGAAGTCGCGTCCACTTGTTTCGGAGCTGCACGCAGCGGCTGAATAAGATAGTCAACTCGATTTCCCAGGCGAATCGCGACGTGGCGGTGGTGATGGACGACGAGACCTATCTCACCCTGGATGGCAACGACTGCCAGGGCACTTCGTATCTTACTTCCCCTACGAAGGAAGTGCGCTCCGAGGTGAAGTTCATTTCACACACCATGTTCCCATAGAAGGTGCTGCTGTGGCTGACAATCAGCGAGAAGCGGAGTACGAAATGCCTACCATAAGGGTGATGACGTATGTGTTCGTCCGCCTTGGCGAATGCTCCGGCTAACTGCCGGAAGGCCGCTCGCAAGGGCGTAGAATTAGTTGCAAGTAAGCTTAAATAATTACCTTCCATGGGCAATTTGTCAAAAGCAACTATCTGTCTTGGTTTTTTTTATCACCATCCGAAAAAAAGTCAATTTTTTTTCATGCAAACGTTAGTGAAAACCTTGTTCGTGATGGCCTACAAACTCGCGACCCTATAGAGGTGGTCTCGTTAGCAAAAAAAAATGCCCAACAATGGTTAAATCTGGGGGTGCGACACATCTAAATCCAGATTCAAGATTATCGAAAAATCCCACGCTAGCGAATCAATCTCTAAAAAATTTTGTTTCAGCTTGTGAATCTTAATCCATCAACTTGCATCGTGCTGCAACTTTTTGCAGTAAATCTTTAAAATCTTCATCAACATCTTCTTTCTATCTACTAAGCGTGCGCACATCGCACAAAAGCAAAACAAAAAAATCCTGCATCTGAGATAGAGTTGCACCCCCTGGGTTAAATGAACTTAGAGGGTAATTCCGAAAGTCGAAGTGCCGTTTGTCATTTGATGAAGAGATAAAAGTCACCTGCAGGGACGTGACTCCATTTAATTTACCTAGAAGAGTCACGTCACTGCAGCTGCCTCCGAAGTGGACTCTCGGAATAACTCGGAATTATCGTTCAAGGTTTGAGTTGAAGATCTGGAAGTTGTCAGGGACAACCGCTGCAAGAAGAAAAGGGTAATAATCATTAGCAGAGCGTAATTGAAAATGAACCGATCTTGATGGTGAATGGAATGAATAAATCTTTATTGCATGTCTTTACAGGTTGCTGTGATGAGGATCTATATTTGAATATTTCAGCTGGTTGCTGCGATATGTTTGATTCCTCAAACTTGCGGGTAGCACGCCAGCCGTGGTTCGGTGCTTTGAGAGCTTCAGTTTGTTTAACGGTTTAGTGAACATGTCCGTAACCAGATATTCCGATGGACAGTAGATTACGGTCAGCACACCTTGTTGAACGAGGTCCTTGGTGAACTAGAACTTGGTGTGGTCGTCACTCATCGGCGGTCCATTTGAACCCAGTTTCTTGAAACATCCGTCAATCGTCTGGTTCCAGATCCGTCCAGACTGCTTCAGTCCGTAGAGGCTTTTCTTCAGATGACATACCTGTCCGGATGCTCCAGTCTCCCTCTCGGATAGCGCATGTAAACATCTTCCGTTAGGGTCCCTTACAGGTTCCCCGTCTTGAAGTCCACGTGTTTGACTAGAAGTTGACGACGAGTGGCAATGGTTAACAAAGAGCGAAAAGTTACCTGTTTTGCCACTGGAGCAAACACCTGGTAGTCAGTGCCAAACTTCTGACTGAACTCTTGTGCGACCAGCCTCGCTTTATAACGTGTGACTTGTCCTTTTTCGTCCAATTTACGCTTGTAAAGCCACTTTCATCCGACGGCCTTCCGTCCCTCCGAGAGTGCTTCAATGGTCCATTTTGAGTTCCCTTGAAGCGATTGGATCTCCTTCTTCATGGCTGCTTTCCAGAATGCGCTTCATCGTAGGTTCTTGGTTCAGCTGCTACGGCAAAATTACCGATTTCATGGTATCGTTGTGGCATCACCCCTTTGTTGAACCGTTCCGATCTTCGTACGACAGTTTCTTCCACAGGAGACTCCTCAGGCTGTTGAAGTGGCGGACTTAGTCCGTGCTTCGACCTACCCCGCAGTGGGATGTTAGGCAAAAATGTCGTTGGTTCGAGTACCACTATACACATGCCCTTTTCGCTCAATTTCCTAAAAAACATCTGTTATATTTCCAAGCCGGCCGCACACTGACGGAACTATCAAAACATTCTCTTCATATCTTTCATTCTAGCCAATGTTCTAGTTAATGTTTACTCTTGGTGCCTCATAGTGATGAGCGAACATCTCCTTCTACATCATAATCGTTACTCCTCACACGGAGAATACATAACAGAACAATTAATGTATGTCTCCAGTGGTCCAGTGGCGCATCTTTAGATCCTCATAGTGGATGAAGTCTGAGGATACGCTGGGCTTCTTCTCGATGGTCTTGGGAGCCTGCAGCATTCACAGGCTTCACGTATTCCGCAATCAGCCACCGTCATTCCAGTGATCAGTTTCTTCCTCAGGAGCACTTGCAGCGCTTCCGGTCCAAAGTTGTAATTGCGACGGCATCGATGAAGAGCAATATCTTCGAGCTTAGCATCAAGGTGAGTGAATCCATTACAAACGTTTGCCAGGTGGATCAAAATGAGCCTGGGACAATGGTAACATGGTCAAGACCGTGCAAAAGGAGATGGCATCCGGTTTGGATTCCAAGCCTGGACAGATTCGATTCTACGATGTCTAGGAGGACGAACAAAGACGAATAGTTTCGGCTCGACTCTCCTCGAAAGGTTTCCTCCAGAAACCGGGACTGGACTACGACGAAAAGTACGCTCCAGTGGCCAAGCTTGCGACAATCAGGATCACACTTGCGGTACGCGTTCACAAAGGTTTCTTCTTTCATTAGATGGATGTGACGACAGCAGTCCTGCACGACGAGCTGAAGCAAACCGTTTACATCTGTGCTCTAGCCGGTGCGAAAGTCGCTATTCGGACTAGAGCAATCGATGCGGTATTTTTACCAGAAGTTCCAGTGTTGGAACCAGTTAGATCGAGAGGTTGGGCTGATTTCGGTTAAAGTGAGGTTACTGCCTGTGCGTCGGGTACTGCGCTTATGATGAGCTGTATATCATCTTATTCGTCGATGATTTTCTGATTACATGAAGAAACTTGGACACAATCAATCTGCTCAAGAAGAAGCTGTCTTCCGTGTTCGCAATGGCCGAATGTGTTGAAAAACGGCATTTTCTCGGAATGCAGATCGACTTCAACCGTAGTGGGGGATCCTTGAGGCTATCGCAGGAAGCCAGCAACATGAAGGTTCTGAATAGTTTCTGCATGACCGAGTGCAATCCGATGAGGACTCCAATGGAAAAATGCTTACAACTTCCTCGAAACGAGCCTAGCGCTGAAGAATCATATGGGGAATTGCGTGGCAGCCTTAGGGAAGGCCCATTAATTATGTCACGCAGTAAGGGGGGTTTGGGAAAACGTGACGATCCATACAAAAAAATTTGAAGGTTCATGCAAAAAAATGTAACAAGGGGGGGGGGGGGGTTATAAAAAGTCACTTTTTGCGTGACATAATTAATGGACGTTCCCTTATCTACATTATGCTCTGTGTCAAGCACATTCATCACGGTTTTTTTACCCCGCGCGAAAAGTCCTAAGGTGGTTCGGTTCTACGTTCAGTTCCGTTGTGTCAACTCCATACCTGTTGGGCGTTCCGCTGGCATTTCCCACAGGTTATGGGCCCAGCTTCGGGTGAAAGAAAACTTGGGTTTAGGACGAAAGCTAGCGGAGCGGTTGCTGCTGTGTGAACTTTGTTGCGGTTGTGTTAGTGGACGGGTCTGTACGTCTGCTGCACGCGATGCGGGTAGTTTTGTGGCGAGAAAACTTTTCGTGTGAGTCGTGAGCAGTGAGATTCTCTCACTTCTTGTTGAGACTACTGAATCTGTGCGGAACAAAAAAAAGACTGTTGTGTTTCGCATTTCTTTGTTTTGCTTCATGACATAAAACAAGTGAAGATGGGTGAAAATCGTTGTTTTTCCCAGCTGAACAATCAAAACTATCAAGTTTTGAAGACCCGGATGTAGATGTTTTTAAAACGCGAAGATACGTGGTGTGCAGCGAGTGATCCGAAGCCGGAACCGATGACAGCAGATTGGACCATGGCTGACCGTAAAGCACATGCGGCTAACGTACTCTGGAAGACAACCTAACGTACGTGGAAGACAACCAAATGAATCTAATCCGAAATACTACTTCGGCCAAGGACGTGTTGAAATGCATAAAAAATGTTCATGAAAAGACTACGATGACGTCGCGTGTGTCAGTTCTTTGTCGTATCTGCAGTCTGAACATGCCGCAAGGTGGCAACGTCGAGAAGCACCTGGTCGAACTGGAGGAGCAATTTGATCGTCTGTCGTGCGCTGGTCTGGAGCTCGAGCAGGCGCCATGATTTAGCGGAGTCTGTTGAGTCGTTTGGAGGCCTGGTGACTGCTATGGAGAGTCGCCCGGACGGTGACAATCCAATACCGGCGGCAATTGGATCGCTCGACTAATACCGGTGAGAATGTGATGAAGCTGCATACCACTGGGCGGAAGGATAAAGTCTGTACCATTGCCAAAAGCCAGGCCACTTTCGGTGGGACTGCCGTCTGCTGAAAAAGCAACAGCAGCAGGAAAAGAAGAGTAACGATCCTCCCAAGAGCGGAAAGAAAGGCGGACCGAAAGCGAAGCAGGCATCAGAAGCTGACGTCACAATTTGTGTCATGGCTGGGAACAAACACCGGTGGTTGGTTAATAGATAGTGGGTGCTCAACATACATGACAAACGAGGAAGCTTTCTGTACCACGCCGAACGAGGATGTCAGAATCAAGGTGTTGCTTGCGGATGGCTCAACTACTACTTCGTGCGGCATAGGCGGAGGTGTAGTGAACTGAGGTGGTGGTGAACGAAGTCACAGATCCGAAGAAACAAGCCGTTTTAGAAGAGCCGAGGAGGAGAAGGAGCAACCAGGAAACGAATCTGACGACGAGTTCTACGAATGGGAAGAAGAAGAACCCGAGGAGCCAGAACGAACGAGTGAGCCATTCAGTGATAAAGAACAAGTAAGACCAAAACGAGTTTGATTCTGCGTTGCGTGAAGAACCGACAAGCTACAAGGAAGCAGTTAGTTGTTCTGAGCAGGACCTGTGGAAGGCGGCGATGACTGCGGAGAACAAGTCGCTGATGAAAAATGAAACGTGGAAGCTGGAACAACTATCGACTGGTCGAGTACCCATAAGCTGCAATTGGATGTTCCGAAAGAAGAAGGATAACGCTGGAAATGTTACTCGCTTCAAGGCTCGGCTTGTGGCGAGAGGCTTCTCGCAGCAAATCGGCGTCGACTACGATGCTGTGTTCACACCATTTGCGACGCTGACGACTTTTCGGATTCTCTTGACGGTTGCTGGTCATCAAAACATGGTGGTGCACCACATTGATGTTGAGTCGGTGTATCTGCATGGTCGCCTGTAAGAAGTTATCTGTTAATATATGTCGACATGCTGGCAGCGAGCACCAACGAGAAGGACATTTTTGATCTGGATGAGGAGTTGTGCAAGAAAATTACCCTTTTGTCTAGCCTTGAAGAAGTGAGCCATTTCTTGGGTGTTCATGTAACGAAGATCGACGGCTTCTATAGCTTGGACCAAGAATCGTATAACAAAAAGCTAGCGGATCGATTCGGGCTTCAACATGCCAAAGGGTCAAGTGATCCGATAGACATTGGCCACCACCGTAGTCGGAAAGGAAGCAAGAACTTGGACGATAATCGGCACTATCGCAGTCTGGTAGGAGCTCTCCTGTACGTGACGGTGAATACGCGCCGAATAAGTCGTCAAGTGAGCTGTCCAACCGTGATTGACTGGACTGAAACGTGTCGTCCGATACCTGGTGAAGACGAACGACTACAAGCTGATGCTGGCAACGAATCGAGACGGCCAATCACGCTGATCGGTTATAGTGACGCCGATTGGAGTGGAGACACTTTCCATACATGCCATACATATTCAAAGCTCCGTCATCAGTCATCTCGACTCTTGATGATAACTTCTTCATTTCAGCAATAACATCCAGGTGGTTCGAGACCAAAATATTATCGTCAACGTACAACTCTCTCCAGCAGTAGAGGCAGCTATCCAAGTTGGACCATTGTGTTATGAAATTCCGAGTTACAGCTTCGTGGAGCTTGCTCCAAACCCTAGATGCCGGAATCATCGCGTTCAAATCCTTTGGGTTGTCAGATTTTCTCCTTTACTTGTCCGTTCAGGAGTGCAATCATGTGGTCCTTTTCGCTACTCCTGCATACGTTTCTTCGAAATCATAGCCATTGCGTTGAGAATAGCCCATAGCGTCCAGGCGGGCATTGTACCGGTTGACGCTACCAGCCTCATCTCTGGAATGAGTTCCCAGTCTTCATTCTTCTGTAATGATTCCAGTTCACTGGTAATGGCCTCCATCCAATGGTTCCAATCGTTTCATCTACGCAACTCAGATCGTGGTTGACAAATTCTCCACGAATGTCTCAGCGCTCAACGCGAACGCTAGTGTCGAACCGTCATCGAAATAACCTGTAAATCATTCAGCAGCAGTAGCTCGCAAGCCGGTAATAAAGTTAAACAGCTTACCGGGAAGTTTGCGCTCCCGTCCGCTGCGCCTGGTGATCACTTCTACTGGACAGTTTACACGTTCTGTTTGCGAAGGGAGCGCGGTATCAGCGGCATCGTAATCTTCCTCAACAGATGTTAGGTAATCATCCGGTGCAGCTTCCTCAAGCTGATCGTTGATTTGTCTTGGTGATTGCTCGGGGGTTCCGGTTTGTCTTCAATGTCTTCTGTCTCATTGTTTCTGTTTTGAATTTAAGGTTCTTAAACATCTTCGTTTCTATACGGCACCGGATTGGTACTATTTGGTGTGGCATCATGATCAACTTTCAGCTCGTCTCTCACAATAGAAATTTTCCATTCACGTGGATCCCAGACTTGATACCCCGTTGTTATTATAACCAACCATGACGTTTTTCTCCGATTTAAGGTTCAACTTGCCGCGTTTCTCTTTCGGCACCCAAGTGTATACCGTAGAACCGAAGACTTGCATTTTGTCGATGTTCGTCCATACCATACTTCATACGGCTTATTCTACTCCTTCAGTGCCGATGTAGGGCTCCGGTTGCACACATACGCTCCGGTCAACATTGCCTCACCCAAATAGATTTCGTTCAGCCCTGTCTCGTGTATCATTGACCGTGACTTTTCCACTGACGTCCGGTTCAGCCTTTCCGCCACTCCGTTTTAAAGGCTATTATGCAGCTCAGAAGTAGTGTGCATTACTATAGGGCAAGTAATTATCAAGAAATGCGTTTACTGTTGGAATTACTTAGCTAGTATGCAGCTTAAAGTCTAGTATGCAGCTGGCAAGTAAAGACCTGAAGTAATTTTCACCATTTTTACCAAAGTAATTTCCAGCATGGGTTACATGTCAGTTTTCCTTGCGGAATAATCGAAAAGAATATTATTCCGCAAGGAAAAGTGACAGTCCCATTTAGATTACAAGGGCAGGCGTTACTAACGTTAAGAAACCTTCCGTAGTTTGCCGTCCTTTTCAGCTACATACAAGGAAAGTAATTCCAACAGTAAACGCATTGCTATAGTAATGCACACTACTTCTGAGCTGCATACTAGCCTTAAAAGGAGGGAAAACTACGGAAGTTTTCGTAACGTTAGTAACGCCTGCCCTTGTAATCTAAATGGGGCTTTCAGTTTCCCTTGCGGAATAACATTCTGTTCGATTATTCCTGACAACTGGAAAACTGACATGTCACCCATGCTGGAAATTACTTCGGTAGAAATGGTGATAATTACTTCTGGTCTTTACTTGCCAGCTGCTAGGCTAGGCTTTAAAGTTTAACGCACGCACACTTTATCGCCATTTACTAGCACGTAATGTTCACCTGATTTTACTGCAGAAGATTTGGTTACTTGTTCAGGTGAAAGTTACGTGAAGTTTTACGTAGAAATAACATGTTGATTTTTTTGAGTGTAGATATAGATCGAAAAAGCCATCTTTTTTCACCTCGTGAGTAAGAAAAGAGCGACTCATTTGACAGCAATAGACGTCCCAAACAACACACCTCTGTCATAATTGGTTTCAGCAACTTGATTGTGACTTAAGTGAGTCACATTAAAGTTACTATAACTGTTTTGAAACAAGTTTGCAACTAGGGGTAGTTTATGAATTGCCCGATATAATAACGTTGAGAATCAGCTTGCTCGAGACGGTAAACATCGCCTTGTAAACGAGAACGAATGGTCACACCTCACAATGATCACGTAGGAATTTATACAGTTAAGAAAATTATTATACTTAAAATTCGTTTTCGGTAGGGGTATTTACCTTGGCAACGGTAAATTGTTACCCTGTTTGACACTCGACACTGTCGTAAACGGGGGTCTTGCTCGCCATCCTGATGAACCCGTATCAGCCAGAATAATCCCACCTGTTATGTTGTCTCACTCGGGAAGTAGTCGGTAGCGTGGATTGTGTCTCCGTTGAAGCGACTGCTACCACAGTAGAGCGGCGCTGTAGCGAGAGAGAATTCTTCGAAACTCTCACTACTGTTGCCGATGGGTGGCTGGTTGTAGGCTGGGTGGTTTCTCTCAGCGCTCGGTTGGCTCCAGTCGTTGCGGGTGGCGGTTGCTGCTTCTCGTCGGTGAGCGGGCGGCTGCACGGCTGCTACCAGTGTGGAACGGCACAGCAGTAAGAGACAACTCTTAAAAACTCTTACTGCGGCCGGTGGTTGCTGCTTGGTTCTGCTGTCGATGTATGCGGCTGCTCTGCTGTAGAGTGATGCGCGGCTACTAGTTTGGCTTCCTTCCTTCAGTGCGATCGTTTTTTGAATGACGAATCCGCAGTAGTAGTAAAATTGTATTTTATTTGTCCGTTTTTTTGTCTTATATACTAGGTTTTACAAGTTAAGTGTTTAGCCCATTGGGCTCTTCAGCTTTGTTTAGTGTTTTATGTGTTTTATGTGTTAAGTGTGTTTTGTGTTCAAATAGTTTTTTTCAGTTCGGTCCTTGGGACATTGTTAGTTTTAAAATTTGATAACCTAACTATAAACTAATCTAAATCTACAATTTGAAAATCCTAGGGGTGGGGAACCAGATTCCGAATGATCTGGTGATCCGATGTTAGGCAGCGTGCCCTGTACCGATTGATAGACTCACTAAAACGATCGTCGAGCATTTTTATCTCGGCCAGACGGTGGACCTCAGATGTTCTTGTCCTCGGAGGGGTGTTCATTATCATCCTGAGGAACTTGTTTTGTACTCTCTGAAGTTTCAGGAGATGTGTTTTTGCACAAGTCTCCCAGATTGGCATTGCATACTCGATGACCGGAAGTATAATTTGCTTGTAGACAGCAAGCTTATTTTTAAGGGATAATGTAGACCTTCTGTTGATCAATGGGTACAGTAGTTTCAACAGAGTATTACATTTTGTGACAGTTTTGTCAACCTGATTCCTGAAAATAAGCTTGCTGTCTAGAGTGACACCAAGATAGACAGCTGATTTGGTCCATTCCACCGTTGTGTTGTTCAGGCTTATCTTACAATCCTCAGGTGGGACAAGTCTGGGAGAATTAGAATGTGGAAACAGGATGACCTGGTCTTCGCTGCGTTGATACAAATCTTCCATTCAGTGAAGTATTCTGACAGAACATTCAGGCTTCGCTGCAGTTTCGCGGCAAGCGCTCTTATTACCCTACCATTGTGGACGACTGCGGTATCATCGGCGAACAACGACAGAGATCCATTTTCAGGGAGCGGGGGTATATCCGAGGTGAATAGATTGAACAGAAGTGGACCTAATATACTTCCCTGCGGAACACCGGCGGAGATCTCCTGACTACCGGAAACTGCACCATGCAACGAAACACGGAATGTCCTGTCAGAGAGATAATTTTTAATAATCTTCACCAGGAATATTGGAAGATTGTATCGCTTGAGCTTGTACACCAAGCCATCATGCCACACATTATCGAAGGCCTTCTCGATATCGAGAAGGGCCATAGCGGATGTTTTCGAAACAGACTTGTTCCGCCTGAGGATGTTCATGACTCGATTAAGTTGATGGACTGTTGAGCGACCATGACGGAAACCGAACTGCTCATCCAACAGGATGTTGAGCTCGTCAGCAGATGTTAGAAGCCGACGGTGGATCGCTTTCTCAAACAGTTTAGATAGACCTGAGAGAAGGCTGATTGGTCTGTAGCTTCTGGAACATGAAGGATCTTTCCCAGGTTTCCGAATGGGGATGACTTTGGCTGACTTCCAGCACGATGGGAAGTAGCCAATACGGAGGCATTGGTTAAACACCACCGCCAGATGGTTGTAGAACTGGGGGCTCAACTGCTTGAGCTCCAAGTTAAAAATGTTGTCGAAACCGGGGCCTTCATGTTCTTAGAGGTCTTGATATAAGTCAACAATTCGTCAGCTGAGATCTCCAAAGCTTCGGAGAAGTCGTTAGGACTTTGGTCGATGTTAGTTATAAGCGCGCTAACGGCAGCTTCGTGTGGACTGACGATGTTTTGACCGAGATTGTGAGAGCTGACGAAGTGTTGACTTATCTCATCAGCCTTCTCTGCAGGTGTTATCAACCGATCCCTTGAGTCATTGACGTCTAATGGGATCAACGGTGGAATGGGTCTTGGCTTAGTTTTTAAAATTTTTGTCATCTTCCAGAACGGCTTAGCACAATCTGGGAGAGAGCGAATTTTGTCAGTGAAATCATTATTTCTAAGGTCCACCATTCTGGCCTTAATAATTTTAGACACTCGATTGCAGTGACGTTTTAGAGTTGGTAAACCAGTTCGCTGGTATTGCCTCCGTATGGCGTTGCGTAATTGTATCAAATTTTTAGTGGGTCTATCAATGGGTACAGAGTTGCTCACCTGTTCAATCGCTGGAATGTGTTGCTCCCGGGCCTGGGAGATCGCCTGTTCGATGGACTGCAGCTGCTGATCGATGTCATCGACCGACTCGAGGTGCACGTTGAAATCGACGGTGTTGTCGACGTGTTGTCTGAACCTCTCCCATCTGGCACGATGATAGTTCCGTCTGGTGATTCGATGCCGGTTGACCGAGGACCCAACTTCGACCACCACCGGATAGTGGTCCGAACTGAGCTCCTGGTGCACTACCGGCTGGGCGATGGTGTTCCCCATGTTGGTGAGGAAGATGTCGATTGTCGAATGGACCCTGGATCGGCTCAACCGGGTGGGAGTATCCGGGCCCAGGACGGTGTAATGTCCCTCTTCCAGGTCTTCCTGTAGAATAATTCCGTTCCGATTCCGCCGGGTGTTCCCCAGGTTTCGTGTTTCCGCATTCATGTCGCCGGCGATGATGAACTGCCCCTGCCTCCGAGTTAGCTTACGGATGTCGTTTCGTAGGGCCGTTGTTGTTCCGTTGTTGGTACTGGCTTGCTTGGGACAATAGGCCGCGATGATGGTGATTGGGCCGACGGCAGTTTCGACTTCGACTCCGATGGCTTCGATATTCTGCAGCTGAAAGCTCGGATGCAGATGGCAGTTGATGTTGTACCGCAGGGCAATCGCAACTCCTCCTCCACTAGAGCCGCTACGATCCAGTCGCACAATCCGGTATCCAGGGATGAATATACTGATTTCCGGTTTGAGGTGTGTCTCGGTGACGATGGCGATGTCGATGGCCTTCCTGTTAAGGAAGTCACCGAGCTCTACTGTTTTGTTCCGGATGGAACAAGCATTCCAATTTAGGATGTTTATGGTGTGTTTACGGTCCATACTTAGTAATGAACGTCATCGTCACGGATGTGGCGGCTTTGAGCTGTTCCTCCTTGGTGCGGCAGGAACGTAGTTGGCGATAGAGCTCTTGCACGAACTCCACCATTTGCTCCGAGTTGTAGAGCTGTTCATCGACGGGTGGTTGCTTGAAAGTACTGCGACTCGCATTGCCCCAGCCTGGAGGAGGAGTCGGGTTGGGGGCGGCGGCGGCTGCCGCGAAACGATGATGGACGGAAGCTGACGGGCGGTTTGCTTGGCGGTGATTCAATGGGATCGGTGGTAGGTTTGGCACCTGATACCGAAGCGACGGGAAATTCTCCTCGTTCATCGGAGGTGGTGGACGGCGTTGAGCAGGCCGAGACTTGGTAGATGACTTCTTGCGGATCGCCAAAATTCAGCACGTTTGGTGCAGGTACGATTGCTGCACTCATGGTTTGCGCCACAATTTGCGCACTTCAGTACCGCACCTTCTTCCATCGGGGCACAATCGTTGGTACTGTGGGCTCCGGCACACTTGCCACATCGCGGCTTCATGTGGCAGTTTCGAGTTCCATGGCCGAACGCAAGGCAGTTGCCACATTGCGTCACGTCGTGCTGTCGCGGACGATACCGGTCCCACTCGACGATGACGTCGAAAAGGGCCCGTGTTTTCATCAGCTCCGCCATCGTGACGGATCCCTTCACAAGGTGGACCAGATAGAGTTGGTCCCGGTAGTTTCCATGTTGTTGGCGCCTGATGGGAAACACCTTTTGAGGTTTCAGTGCCACCGCTTGCAGCTCGGCGAAGATAGCCTCCGGTGTGAGTTCTGGAAGGCCACGCAGAATCACCTTCATTGGTTTGCTTCCGGGCGCGTCGTGAGTGTAGAACTCATGTTTCTTCGCGACTAGGTGAGCGCCGACAGCACGGTAGTCAGCCTCCGTCGAGCACATTACCTTAATTCCATTACTGCACAGCTTGTACAGCGGATGGATTTTGATAGCTGCAAGCTCGGTCCTGGAGTGTAGCAATGTCCTTTGACGTCGTGAAGAGCGGGGAACCTTCACCTTCTTCGGCACCTCCTGGATCGGAAGCACGGCGAATTGATTGCTCGCTAGTAGACGAGCGTTGCGATCCACTGGATCGGCGTCATCGCTGGCGCAGCCGCTTGGAGCCGCCCGGTTGCGGTAATGTTTCGGGAGCGGATGTCACCGTTGGTCGATTTTTCGACCCATTGCCACAGCAATAGGTCGAGCGGGAAATGTTTCCGAACTTTGCAGCACTTTTTGTGCTTTGCCACCACCAAAAGATGAGCAAGCGCAGGCGATATGTCTCGAACCGAACACGCAATCGCGAGAAAGCGGGCGAAGGGGAAAAACGGGAGAAAAAACTTTTACTGCGAGGGAGCGAAAGACACGACCGATCGTGTCGCTTGGTAAAACTGGAATGAATCGAAGATGACGAATCCGCGAAACTACTCGCGCTTTTATTTGCGCGCTTCGCGCGCGATTTTCTCCCCACGCCTGTTGCGCGTTTCTGATTGGTTCGTGGGTTTCGAGCGGCAAATAGTTATGACTTCCCAAGGTTTTTCACTATTCTTGCTTGGGCTCTTCTGATTGGTTCACGTGTCACTAAGTTTGGGTATTTTCACTTTCGCTCGTTTTGAAGAATGTAAATGTTAAAGCGTGCTTTAAATCTGAGTTTATTCTTTTATGCGGTCAATAAGGTGCATAAGGTCTATTTTATTTACTACTTATTTTTACTCAGAGCATATTTTAAGAATGCTACAACGCTAAATTTCCATATCCAAGGGCTGACAATTGCGCGATGAGAAAATATGCTTTTTTTTTTTTCAATTCATGGAATTCACAGGCATATCTATGCAAGAGAATTACCAGAAAATGCAATTCCGATTTCTGTGCTTTTAAAGAACTACAACACGAATAAGTTTTCATTTATTTCAATTTTATTGATTTCATCGCATTTCTACTCTACAGACACCGCACCGGTGGTTGGTCACGGATTGGAAAAAGACAATTTGCTCGCTCGGTGAGCAGCCGGTTCGTAAATTTGACAACCCGATCCAACCGAGTCGAGCGTTGCCATTTGAAGAAAAATAAGCAAAACAAGTTGAAACGTTACAACAACTTCTTCATCGGGAAGACTTTCATTTTAATTTGTGTGTATCCGATTTGTTTTTTAAAGTGTTATTTTCCCCCCAGAACCAACAGGTTTTTTCTGACCGTGAGTAATAAGGCAATCCATCAATAAGTACATTTTATTTCCATTCTCTTCTGTCCTCGATGTCCTCTCGCATTGAGCCCTCACAATCACCCTCTACGCTTCACGAACTGATGCCTAAACTGCTGAAGCTTCGCGTCCGTAACGACCGCACTTACCAACATCCGCTGGCTGTCGTGGGGATCAGCGGCCGTTTCCGTCACGGCGGCATTCTTGTACAACCAGGCCACCTCCGCGCCGCCCATCGGAACACGAATGATGATCTTCTGCCTTCCGGTTGATTCCAAAACTCTCCGTTCAATTTCCACCAGCAGCTCATCCACGCCGTGCAGTGTCTTGGAGGAAACCAGGTGGACACCTTTCAAATCATTTGCATTTTCCGGCACAAGATCCACCTTATTACCGACGTTTATAACGTTGTCCAGCTTCGGTTGACTGCTCATTCCGGAGGATTTGAGCAGCGAACTGAGTGTCGTTTCGACGTGTTTCTTTTGTTCAAGGAAATTCTCGTGAGAAACATCCTGAACGTGAACGATCACGTCGGCTAGCATAGCATCCTCCAGGGTTGCTACGAAGCATTCAATCAATCCAGTTGGAATGTCCGCCATGAAGCCAACAGTATCCATGAAAAGGACTTCCAATTTGCACGGCAGCAGACCAGCATGAGCCGTTACATCCAACGTAGCAAAAAGTTGATCCTTTGGTTCCAGGGACTTTTCCTCCGTTAGAGCTTTGATCAATGAGGTCTTACCAGCGTTCGTATAACCAACCACGGCTACAATAGGATAAGCTTTCTGCTTCCTCTTATTCCGAAGCAACTCCCTATGCGATCGGATGGTAGCCAGCTCATTTTAGCTTGCGCTCTCGGAGACGTAACATTTGCTTCGAGACTCGGTTAGGTAGACTCGGCCCTTTGATCCTGCCGACTCCTGGTCCTTCATCTGTGACCAAATGTAAGGAATTTCAGCCATAGCAACCTGAAGCTTCGCCTCAACACTAATGGCATGTAATCGCAGAATCTGAATCACTACCGAGTACCGATCCATCACGGGAAGCTTGAAATGTTGTTCCAAAAACTGCTTCTGCCCAAACGTGAGCGTTCCTTTACTGATGAAAATGCAAGTGATCAACTTTCCAGAACTCTGTAAATCCATCAACATCGTTTTTATTTCTTCTAGCTTTCCTGCTCCGAAAAGTTGCCGTTTCTCTAGGGACTCCAGTGGCACTTTCAGACTACATTCAACCTTCCACTTGGGCAAAGAGCGAACAAGAGCTTCAGCTTCCTTAAGTTGATGTTCCGGCTGGCTGGCTGCTCTTTTCGGTCCCCATTTTACGAACGGTTGGATAACCAGAACATTCTGTTCATTCTGCAACCTTTTCTGAATATGCATAGCACTGTTAACCACCGCATCATATTCGGCATCATCAAAGTCGAACTGATTCGAATCATCCCTTCGTTCATCGTCTTCCTCCACTCCAACCGCCGCTGCCTTATATTTCCCTTTAAATCCCTTAAACTTATTTGCATCCGTATATTTATATCTAATGTTGTTCGAAATCCGTACCACTTTTGGCGCGTATCTCCACCAGTAAGTTCCCCTCAAGAGTGGGGAGCAATGCCTTACAAAGTTAGTTGCCATCGAGTGGTTCGCTACTACACGGGACGGTCGTCTTCCTCCGGATTAGATAGGGCAGTAAACTTGCCCTCCGAGGCCATCCAACCTGCCTGGCAGGATTTAGTACGATCGGCAGTTACCTTATACGACGCACCGGTACCGATGATGGTTGATATTAGAATTGTTGTTTTTTGGGGATACGGGAGTCTTTTGGATAGAAGCTTCTGCAGGAAATACGTCGCTGAAAATCCTGTGAAAGCGACATTGATTATTATAAGAGATTACTATTCCGTTTTGAGACATACCAAGCGTAAAAGTAGCCAACCCGGTGAACAGAGCCCGGGTCATACACTCCAGATAGGAACCAAAACCGGGGTGCTTTTCACGTTGTTGCTCCTTAAGGCGACGAATGTCGTTCATTGCATTAATATGCTATAACAATTGACAATTAATATGAACTGCAACAATGATGTAACCAAGATACAGGATCGAACTTTCGCAAGATCAGTTTTCGTAGACATAAAATTGGTCTCCCAACCACCGGTGTTGTGAAATTCACGTAAAATTCAAAACAAAACCACCCACAGTGGGGTGGGCTATGTCATTTGACGGATGGAGTAGCGCCGAAAATTTCCGTTCAGGAATCGCCTGTCAGGATCGAAAAGCCGTACAGGTACACGCAAATGGAAAACCTACATCAAAATTTACTACACTGAAAAGAAAAACTTGCAGTAAAAGCTACCATTTTACCCAACTATGCCTATGTTCAAAACTATCATGAAGTTTCAGTCAAATTTATTACGTTTATGGTACAGCCTTCAACATTTGTGGTACACTTGAAAGACCTCATGTTGATATCAACCCTACCATGGCTGATCTAACCACAGACATGGTAAAATCAAAGATTTTTAAAGTCAGGTAAAAATTGTTGGTTTTTGCGCTTAATCTAACCAACAATCAATATGCAACAAGCGATTTGAAATTAGTTCACTGTTATAAAATCCCTTGGTCCGCAGTACACAGTTCACAGAATATTTGAGAGTGTGTTCGTGTGAGTTCATTATTAGGGGCGCATTATTGAGCTTGGGACTGATGTGCTTGTATTGACTGAGCCAAGAAAAAAATCCTATTTGTATGGAACCTACTGGTCTTATACTTATGACAGTCGTACAACGCTGATCGTTGTACGAACTGTCAAATACTTTAATCTAGTACCAAAAAACATGTACTAGACTAAAGGAGTACAACGCTGTACGTTGTATGTTTGTCCCAGGCATTAGAGTTAGTCAATGCTACAACATATATTACGTGATATAGAGTATCTTGATATCGGCATATATGCATCTAATTTTCACTGGAAATAACGTGCATGGCATTTGATATCAAGATACTCTATATCACGTAATATAGAATATAGTGCGAACGGAGTGTAAGAATATTCAGTGAATGCTCAGTTCAGTCGGTTCATCTTCCATTTTTATCTGTGAAATCTATCATATAGTAACCGAAACTCGGGTTTGACTCACAAAAGACACCCGAAAATAGTACATAGAAACAATTTATTCGGTTTCTTGTTGGTAAGCGATGTGGTCCGGTAGAAAATTCAGCCGAGTTCGGTGTTATATTCTAAGTATGTAGTTAGATCTTTGGAGGTTTCCGGTATAAGCTTTATAAAAATAAATATTAAAATATTAAAAAGGGAACGTCCATTAATTACGTCACGCAAAAATTGACTTTTAATAAACCCCCCGCCCCCCCCCCTTGTCACGTTCTTTGTATGGACCTTCAAACATTTTTGTATGGATCGTCACGTTTTCTCAAACCCCTCCTCCCCCCATACTGCGTGATATAGTTAATGGACCTTCCCAAATGTCAGTAATAGAAACGGTTAAATTGTTGCTCTTTCCTTCCAATCAAATATCCAAACATCCAAATTTCCGACCATGAATTACTGTTCAATCAGACAAATCAAAAATGCACATTGTAATTACAAGAGATCTACCTTACACGGAGAAACCAAACTATCCAAAATCAAGTGTGAAAGTACTCAAAACTAGTGATCCTCAGAGTACAGAGATATGCGGAAATTCAATCCGTCGGTTTGGCAACGGTGCTCGTTTTGTTTACAAAATCTGCTAACACTTCCGCAGAGTAAAATGTTACAGCTTTGTGCGTGACTTCGTCGTTGTTAGCTTCGATTGTTTCCATTTATAACGTACAAGTAATTTGTTTATTATATATTTAAAAAACCATCAACAATGAAGTGTATTGCAATGCACAAACCGCTGACGTGGAAAATCATCAGATTGTGGCAACATAAGCTTTTTCCTATTTCCCAAGAATGCCGAATACTGAAAAAAATAGAATAGGCTATGAGGGAATCTGCGAACCAAACAAACAGACAGAATTAGACACTGGAGCAGAATTCTTTTTAATATACTGACAACACGGCACCAGTGCAATCAATTGACTAAAATGAAAAATGGCCTGCTGTACAAATTCCGACAAACTTTCATCTCAGCAACACAAGCAACATTATCGAACACAGATAATAATAAAATATTATGTTATTATTAGACCACGAGCTCTGCAGAATACGAATGATTCATTTTTTATTTTTGAAGCGTAATAAATAAAAACCATTTATTTTAACTCAATTTCAATACCTAGCAATCGAAACTCTTCATCAAACAGTAAACATGCTCATTTGGCTCAGATTTTGACAGTTCTCACTGCTCGATTGGCTCAACATGGCCGCTTCCGCATATCTCTGTACTCTGAGGATCACTACTCAAAACTAAGTACTCTGATAGGACTACTATTTTGGATATTATTTCGCTCTCACTGGTGGGTGGTTTTAACACAGAGAACAGACATTGATGTCCATATACCTTTTCTTGAAAAACGTGTGTAAAAGTTTGAACGAAAATATGTTGAAATACTAACGCCATCTTTTACCGACTGCCCAAGTTATGTTGAATCATGTTGCCAGTGATTTGTTTTACTTTCTACGCTGTGTTGCGTAGAAAACGACCCAGTCGAGTTATTAGTACGAGACACTGAAGAAGTCTGCACATTGTAGACGAAGTACTGCGCATCTGTCGAAGACGAAGCACGCGCGTTCGTCGGCATTAAAGTGGCAGTTGGAATTGGGTCCATACCATCTTTCTTCCTTCAACCATAGCTACTAGTCATGTTGATTATGCCATTATGTCCAATTGCTTTGGATTACATCGGTCATCCTACACTGATTGAAAAAAAATATTGATAATCATAAATTACGCCTCATGAAGTATCACAAATGCAGGTTGTTATGACTTGCATAAGATTTATTATGTTATTCATAGGGACTCTAACGACTTCCTTACGATCAATGATTTATCCATTGTGTATCTTATGAGTTCCACAAAACTTACCTTATGATTTCCATATTCATTCCGTGGACGAAAAAACCATAAGGCAATTGAATAAACCAACAACAATGGCGAACTAACAATGTTGCGGAATCGATGTTCGAGATCATCTTATATTCTTGTACATACGAGGTAGCCTATTTGGGTAAATGATGAAAATATTCAAGCAATTTAAACACAAAAAGTTCTATTGCTTCTTGGCAGAAGTTGATTCATTTTCCATTCCGGTTTTTAAAGAGGTGTTTTTTCATTACATCGCGTTTGAATGCTGCTGCGTGAAATTTTGCCTCGATCAACAAGACGGAACCATTTGTTACCGTTTTTTTTCAGAACCAAATCGAAACGACGAATAATTGCTAGGCGAGTTGTTTCGTGCGCCGTTGACTACGGCACTAGCGTTTAGCAGCACGCTGCCTATCAACGCAAGTCGTCATCCATACGGACGATTTCCGGCCAAGGCTCCCCGCAAAGATTGGTAGTAGACGATGTGTGTCGGTGATAGTCGATACGGAAACAACGGTGCTGCAGGTGAAGATATTTAGGATGGGGTGTTCGGATTTCGCCGCCAAGTGTGGCGATTGTTTATCGTTTTCCACCTGTAGGCGGCCGCATGGGAGTTGAGGTTCACTCCTTGCCTATCACGAGCGATTGGTCAGTCACAGCCGGTAACCATCGTATTAGCTGGTAAAGTGGAAAAAGTCTCCCAAGCCGGTAGCCGCTTGCCAGCCACGCCGGTTATGAAGGGACGGCGTATCACGACCAATTCGGAAATGACCCGCAAGGCTCGCGTAGGTGTGATGGAGGTTCTTGCGCTGATAGAATCATCATCCGCAATGGATTGTCCCGATCGGCAACCAGGATAGCGTGAATGTGCGGATCTCGCAGGATCAGGCTGCGGCTTTCGGGTCGGATCGTCCACGGTTCACCGATTATCGATCACAGCGGAAAGCATGCTGTCGAAGACGACGACATTGACCCGTTGGTTTAGACCATCATGAACCGATGATGCAGTCACAGCACGAGATGTAATCCTACTCGCGCCAAAAGTTACCGGAGTCGATGATTCGGGTAATACTGGACGAGGAAATGATATGAAGATTTTGGAAGGCGCGTGAGAAGTTTTCACCTGTCGGAGTTGTACGGAAGTATGATCGATCATTGCTCGATTGGTGCTTTGACCAACAAGCCATACAGTATCGTAGCCGTCCCAATGGAGATCCGTAAAGGGTGTGTTGATTTATGTGTTAGATGCTGTGGGTACCTTTTATTCAGCAGTAAATAAAGATGTTTTTGGACTCATTAATTTAATTATTCAAAAAAAAAACATGCTTAACATGAAAGTGAAAATTGTATTTAAAAACAAATGTTTCCAAATCCATAGCGGGGAACATTCAATTATCATTATTAACAATAATGTATTTCATATAGGCTGTGAAATGAAACCCATACAGTTATCATATCTTAAGCATAGCTGGTAACGAAGACAAAAAACATCGCATTCGCATTCATAAGATAAAAGCATGAAATTCAAACTGATTCCTTGTGGCTAAATTTCTCATAAGGTTTGCATGAACGAACTTCTTAAGGTTTTTTTCGTCAGTGTAATAGCAACACGATTTTGTTAATTATCGCTAAATAAATGACACATTTGGTACATAAGCCGAACCAAGGAGCTAAAGGGTGTCCACGATGAAATTGCCACACACAAAATTGATTCGCAAAATTCGAGTTTTCATCCGATTGCCATCAAATTTTCAGGGATTGAGAAATAACTATTAAACTTCATTTTACCATTTTACTCGTATTTTATTTACAGTCCATACGCAAATGCCCGCACCTTGGCCTTAACCCCGGCCATAAGATTCTGCACAACCTGTGAATCAACCGTTTTTTGCATGTAAACCCATACTTTCTTCAGTTCCTCGACTGTCTTTACTACCTTAGGTCGTTTAAGAAGGTGCTGCTTCATAATCGCCCAGTACTTCTCGATGGGGCGGAGCTCCGGAGTGTTGGGAGGGTTGAACATTTTCGGCACGAAATTGACCTTATTGTCCGCATACCAATTCAGCACGTCCTTGGAGTAGTAGCATGCGGCCAAATCCGGCCAGAAGATTGTTGGGACGTTGTGGGCCTTCAGGATAGGAAGCAGCCGCTTCTGGAGGCATTCTTTATGTACACCTGTCCGTTCATCGTGTCCTGGGTCACGAAAGGTGCACTCCGCTTCCCGCACGTGCAGATGGCGTACCAAACCAGGAATTTCTTCGCAAATTTGGACATCTTCTAGTGCGAACATGCTCCGGAACGCTGAACTTATCATTGGCCGTGAAAAACAGGTTGCCGGGATCTGTTTGAAGTCGGCCTTCACATATGTTTCGTCGTCCATGATGCAGCATTCAACTTTCGTCAGCATGGTGAGGTACAACTTCCTGGCACTGGGTTTTGGCGGACTTGTTCTGCTTCTCGTCGCGATTAGGGGCCTCTCTGTACCTTGAACGTTCGAAGCGCAGCCTCAGTTTTGGCCAAAGCTTCTGGCTTGGTGCAGCTTCTTAGCCCATCCCGAACGGAGGCGTTCGGATTTCGGCTGAAGGCCCCAACTACGCGGTTGTGATTTTTGGTGTTGTACGCAGGGTTGCGGCTTATCATTTTTGACTCAGGCATATTCATTTGCCAATATCTCCTTTCAGAGGGTCAATTTCAAAATATGATGTATGATGAACTTGTAATGCATGAGTAGACAACGATGATCTTCGCGTGATCTTTACCGCGAATATCATCGCGAAGATCACTGCGAATATACGCTCTTGTTCCTCAGATATAAGAGATAGAGCTATGTACTGTTAGACAAAGTTGTAGGTCTACTCAAGCACCATAAGTTCATGATACATCATATTTTGAAATTGAGCTTCTGAGAAGAGCTATCGGCAAATGAATATGGATAAGTCAAAAATGATAAGCCGCAACCTTGGTTGTACGGAATACTTTTTCCTTCACTTCTGGGCTTCCGATCGGTGGTCAACCGTTCCTCGAACCGCTTAATCACTCACGACACCGTGGAATTCGCGATTCCCAACGTTTTAGCGATGGAACGATGCGAGAGATCCTTGTTCTCGTGATGAATGCGCAAGATTTTATCACGCACGAGCTGTTCTTTCGACTCCATTTCCGCGAGTTTTGATCACAGGACTTTAAAACTGTAAATAATGCACTATGAACTAAATCCACCCAAATTTTCATTAAATTCTACCTAACGGTTAAAAAGTTAGAGCAATTTCATAGTGTGGCAATTTCATCGTGGACACCCTTTACTCTGAGAAAAATTCTATCGTTATACCGACAATTCTATCATGGTCAGGATGACTATTGCATATAATGGGTACAATAACCATGAAAATGGTAAAATTCCCCACGTTCATGGCATTTTTGACTATGATCATGGTAACAAGGACTATTCCGACATTATGGCAAATGTTGGATCAACTATTTTTAATGGGTGTTTTGACCATGATCATAGTCGGTTTAAAATCACTATACTACAATAGTCATCCTAACCCCCAATAATGGTAAAATTGACAATCAAATTAGTCTCTGTGTAGGCTAACGGTACATCCCCTTACCCTATGTCTAATTAGAATCGGCTTTGGATCTACAATCCCGATTTATTTTAATCAATTTTTGAGTATAATTGTATACTATCTCTTTTTCTCTCACGGAAATGTTACTCAATTTTCGTAAAAAATATATCTACTCAATTTTATGAGTAGATCCACTTTCTACGAAGATTGAGTCTCGGATTGAGTAGTATTTCCGTGAAAGAAAAAGAGATAGCATATACAATTTTTGAGTACAATTGTATACTATCTCCTTTTCTTCCTCGCACGGTAAGAATCATAAACCCATCAATGGGTAACATTTCACTCATTTCCTCAAAAAGGGAATCAACCCATTAAATGGGTAAACTCGACTTACCCATTTATGAGTATAAAGCATAAACGTCAAAAAATTGGTATTTTTTTAACCATCCCTGAAAAAAAAAATTTGTTGGGGTGTCGGTTAAAAAATACGCACTTTCTGACATTCACGTGATATACTTGAAAATGAGCATCTTTTTTTAAAATGGGTAAAAAATACCCATCAATGGATTTTTGATTCCTACCGCATAAAGGTCGGGATCGTGCTCGAAAGAAATTTCTTTTCCAATCCCAAACGCATGTTAAATCCCGTTTAGTGAAACGGAAAAGTAAAGAATCGAAAAGAAATTTCTGCAGCAGTATCCACCTGAAAAGAACGAAAATTAGAATTGGAATTTGTTAGGTTTCCACGCAAACTAATGGGAGCTGTTACTTTTACTTTCGGAAAAATGTTCCGCTCGATTATTCCGTAAGTGAAGCTGACATTTCGTTCCATGCAGATCAATTGTCAAAATTCCGCTTGGTAATAGCATAGACTAACCATAGACTAACTCTAAGACCAGTAGGTCCCATACAAAAACGATTTTTTTCTTGGCTCAGTCAGTACTAGAACATCGTCCCAAGCTTGGTCCCAAGCTCAATAATGCACCCCTTATAATGAACTCACATGAACACACTCTCAAATACTCTGTCAAAATAACACAGCAAATCAAAACAAAGGCGCAAATATGTATAACAAGGTGCTGGCTTCAAGGTGTAATTCGGACCAAGGGGTTCTACAACAGTGAACCAATTTCAAATCGCTAGTTACATATTGATTGTTGGACTAACTCTAAGACCAGTAGGTCCTGAACAAATACGATTTTTTTCTTGGCTCAGTCAGTTCTAGCATATCGGTCCCAAGCTCGCCCGAATAAAAAAATCTCATAGATTTACAATTGAATATATTGTAACCATACAATCGAATCTATTGTATGTACAATTAATAGTATTGTTCACAACGATAAGATGACAATAGGAGTTATTGTTACCACAATAGAACCTAATTTAAATTGAGACATCGACAATAGAAAAGGGGGGTCAAACATCTCAAATATTCTGTCAAAATAACACAGCAAATCAAAACAAAGGCGCAAATATGTATAACAAGGTGCTGGCTTCAAGGCAGCGTTCTCAAGTATATTTTTACGAAGTCAGGAAGTATATGAAATAAAAATCAGGATAAAATCAGGATTGTCATTTCGTGTGTAAAAAACTGATGTTAATAAAAATACCGTTTATTAAAAACAAAAAAGCGTACATAACATATATTTATCTCTGTCAGTTTCATAAATGGTAAAGTTGTATTTTGATGTATTTTTTTGCAAAAACTTAACTTAACTAGCTGTTTGAGACCTGCGAGAGAGTGATATAAAGAACTAAAAAAGTAAAGCGCGAAGTTTAAGATGTCTTGTATCGTTTTGGTAGAAGAGCGGGTCAGAATAGATTTTTTATTGAATTATTTTTGACAATTCCATTCCAGAGCAGCCAACTAGTGAAAGCTTTGGCAGAACTCCCTTACTTCGATTAATTTATTTATTTCGATTATAATTAATTTAGATTGATAAAAATTACGATAATCAGGGAAAATCGGGATTTTTTATCTAAATCCGGAAAAAATGGTGCTTGTCAGGATTTCAGGCAAAATGCTATAAGTCTGGAAAATCCTGAAAAATCAGAACATGACATCGCTGGCTTCAAGGTTCCAGCCACAATGAGGAGCGCAACGGCGCGTTGCGGCAGCTTTTGACAGTTAATCCATATATTTTATGTCAAAACTGCCGCCGCACTCGTGCCGTTGCGCTCCCCACTGTAGACCAGCCTCAAGGTGTACTTCGGACCAAGGGGTTCTACAACAGTGAACCAATTTCAAAACGCTACCCAAGTAACCACAAGCATTATATTATTGCACTTATTCAATCCGAAATCAACATCGGTAATGCGGAATCGCATCAATTCAACAGTTGTCAAGTAATGCAAGCGCTAGATTAGCTTAAGAATGTAATGATGCATTACCAATGCAATAATGCTACTTTAGCAATGTCTTATGGCCTTACCAAAGCCATAGCATTAGTTCGAACTTAGTGGGGCCCTTTTCAGCTTCAATCCAACTTCAATGATGCACTAGACGTAATACACATATGCTCTTTATATGCATGCTATTACAGCCTCGTGGTTACTTGGGTAGTTGCATATTGATTGTTGGTAATATTGAACGAAATTCCGTAACCCCTCTACTTTGTAAATCAATATCCTGCAGCAGTTGGAAAAAGTGAGAACCGTGCACCACGTTATTTCGACCTCGATGGTCAATCCCCATAAATAACGGGGATCTATCAAAATAAAATAAAAACTTCCAACACGGAGAACCGAAGAAGATAAACAAAAACAATCCAAATCGCCACGACTGTTTTCGCTGTCGGCGGAATTCAGACTGTAATTATTGTGGTGAAAATTTAATATACATTTCCCGGCACGCAATGGACGACGTCGCAACGCTGAAAAGTGAAAATGCCAATCTGCGAAAGATTCAAGCCAAATTGCTCCAGTGGGAACAGAAGGATAACCCGTTGGCTCCGCTCAGCACCACCCAAAACGAGTTCATCAATCGACTGACGGAGAGTTTGGCCGTTGGATCTCCCGATGTAAGTGTTGCGCTTATTGGTTCAATTCTAGAGACTAGAATAACGAGTTTTTGTTTTTTTTTTTTGTAGAAGTCGGAGGCGGAATGTCAGGAACTCAGCCTGGAGAGTAAAACAACGCTGGACGATTTCAAGAGTTCCACTAGCGTGATCGATTCCACGCAGGATTTTCTATCGTGGTACAATTCGATCGATTCGGAGATATTGGAACATTTTGATGATGTCTACTTGGATTACTACGAGCAGCTGAAAGCGCGTTCGGCCGAGTGCGACACGCTGCTGGAGGAAATCGACGTCTCGCTGGATTCGTTGAAGAAACTAACCAACGAGTACAACTTTGTGTCCGAGAAGACTTCCTCGTTGCATCAGGCAAGCGAAAATCTTCTTCAGGATCAGACAAAGTTGAACGAAATCGGCGAAGAGATCCGAAGGCGGTTGAAGTATTTCACCCAAGCGGAAAGTATCTACCAGCGGTTGCAGAACCCAACGTTCTCGGTGTCCAACGATACATTTGTGGACATCCTGAATACGATCGATGATTGTTTAGAGTATATGCGTGTTAATCCGGGTTTTAGCGAGGCGTTCGCCTACGGTATTAAGTATAGGAACTGTCTCGCCAAGGCGACGCAAATGATGCGTAATTATGTGAGCAATGTTCTGACTAATGCAACAGCGCAGATTATGGGTCCACGGACGGCGATGGCGACGAGTGGGACGAGCGGAACGGGCGAATCGATGGAGCAGGGCTCGGAAGCGGCCTTTGCTTTGTATTATGGGAAATTTCAGGCTTCGGCGCCTCGGGTTAAACGAATTACGGCGACAATCGAGGCGCGGCTGGATCGAAGCGCTGAATATGAGCAGCTGCTGGCCGCGTTGCATCAGCTGTTTCTGTCCAACAGGGCAACGGTGAGTATAGTTGGGGTGAGGCGGGTTGCATGGTGTGATTTATTTCAAATGGGTTTCGGCTCCCGTAGATCATGAGCTCGGGAGTGGAGCAAGCCATCCGGGATCTCAGCCGGAAGCATAAAGGAGACCACTGTGCCCTGGTTCGGTCGGCGTGTGCTTTTATGGTGCACGTCTGCCAGGATGAGCATCGGCTGTTCTTTCAGTTCTTCAACAATCCCAGTCCGCAGTTGACGTAAGTCTGGGGTCCTGGCATTCGTTGGGTGCATTTTCAAGCTGATCGGGCTTACTCGTTTCAGAGCATACATGGAAGGTCTCTGCACAATTTTGTACGACACGCTTCGACCTTTCATCATTCGGATCGATCACCTGGAAACGCTGGCCGAAATATGCAGCATTCTTCGGGTGGAGATGCTGGACGAGCATGTGAATTATCATCGTGAGTATCGTCGTGCGGATTTGGCCGGGCAATATTCCTACTTGGGGTTTCATTGGTAAATCTTGAAAATTGGGGTTTAAAGATATTTTAGGTTTCCTTATCACCATTCGGGGAGATGCCATTGGACTTTTACTCATTTTGAAGGTTTCTACAAAAGTGATCTTGAAGTATTATTCCTTCTTAAATTCAATTTAATATCTAACTAAACTATGAAAGTTTACTCACATTTTTCAAACATGTTACACGAATATCTATCGAACTTCTCTATGAAATTGCCTCGCATAGATATCCCTCTTACATTCCACTAAAGTCAAACATTTCGCCTCGCAGCCGAATCCCTGGAAGCATTTGCCAAGATCGTCTACCAGCTGCTGCAGGACGTCCAGGAGCGGATCGGTTTCCGGGCGCAAAATTACCTGGAATCGGACATCCTGAACTATCGGCCATCGGCTGGCGATCTGGCTTATCCGGAAAAGCTGGAGATGATGGAAAGCATTGCCCTGTCCCTGCAGGAAAACTACCTGCGCCGTGCCGATTCGCGCAACTCGATCGTTTCCATGACTTCGCTAGCATCCCAGGAGGTGGAAAGTATCAACCAGCATGCCGAACAGGCGGCCAAATCCCGCGCCAGCAACTCGCCGGCCGATCTGCACGGAATGTGGTACCCAACGGTGCGCCGAACATTGGTATGTCTTTCGCGGCTTTATCGCTGCATCGATCGGACCATCTTCCAGAGCTTGTCCCAGCAGGCACTGGCCTACTGCATCCAGAGCGTTTCCAACGCTGCCGCACAGATTAGCCAGAAGAAGACCACCGTCGATGGGGAACTGTTCGAAATCAAGCATTTGCTAATCCTGCGCGAGCAAATCGCTCCGTTCAGAGTAGACTTCACTGTCAAGGAAACCAGCTTGGACTTTAGCAAGGTGAAAACGGCAGCCTTCGAGTTGTTGCAAAAGAGAAAACAACTGTTCGCTTTGGGATCCAACAATGCACTTCTGGAGTTCTTGTTGGATGGCACTCCTCTGGTCAGAACGCCCTGCACATTTCAAAACCAATTCCTAAAGCAACTCTCATTCTAGGTCAAGGAACAACTTCTGGATTCCCGCAAGGACGTCGATCGTCAGCTGAAAATGGTTTGCGAGATGTTCATCAAGGACGCCACTCGTCAGCTAGTGGGTCCGATTTTGAACTTTATCGATACGGCGCAGAACCACGTGAAGCAAAGTGCGTCAGGTTCCAACCAGCAATCCGGAACAAAGCAGCAAGGCCTTGCTCTGCGGATGGCTGCATTTGCCGCGCCGCAGCAAATTAGTTCCGTCATCCAGGAAAGCATCCGCAACATCAAAACCAAGCTAGGGGGATTGCAGCGCTCAATGCAACTCTACCTGGCCAACAAAGACACGGAGTTCATTCTGTTCCGACCGATCCGGAACAACATCATCGGATCGTTTGTCAAGCTGGAACAGCTGTTGACCACCAATTCCTATAGCAAAGACGACCTGACGATCGTTAGTTGTCCATCGGCGGAGCAGATTTCCGTTCTGTTGTCCAGCGTAAACTTAAGCGGGAGTGCGTGTGATCCTTTCGGCGGAATCCAACGTAAGATAAGTGCGTCTTCCATGGGAGGCCCGGGAGCTGGAGTTGCGGCGACAACGGCGGTGAAGCCTGCGTTTGAAAAGAAGGTTAGCTTCGACAGTGGAGCAAATACGGTGGTGCAGATTGAGGCGGGTCCTCCTCAGGAAGCGGAAGCTAGTGGCGAGATAGCGGTGAGTGCGGAAGAACCGGCAGAAAGTGAGTGAATTGTATTTATTGAATTTTATTCTATGTTAGTTGTTACCGAAAGTATGCAATATTGAATATATTATGCTTTTTAATTGAAAAAAGGTCAGCAGTATGTTGTTGTGTCCGAAATTTTTCGCTTGTGAGACGTTTCTCTTTGTCGATACTTGGATAACACCTGCACAGAGAAAACGACATCGGAAGCAGGTGTCGTCAAGCTAGGCGTGGCCATGGATGGGCCAGGACTCATCCGGGCCATGGATAGGATGCAGGAAACCCTTCCTAAAGTGTTGGATGTGTCCGAGCAGTTGGACGCAATCATTGACTTTACGTCGTCGCGTAACAACATTGCAAAGGACCTCAAACTGAGCCGCCTTAGGCTACGCATGTTAGTGCAGGCTGCATGCAAGCAAAGAGAAGAGCTGGAGGCCAAGCTCCTAGCTGAGCAAAGTGCCAAAGAGGCCAAAGGGCGAGGGATATAGCCTCAAAGCAGACCCAGACGGAAGAAGTGCCCGGCCGCTAAGGGTTTTCCAACGAGGCAATCGTAATGCAGGTAACCCAACTAAACATGAACCATTGTGAGGTCGCCCAGCAACTGCTGTTTCAGACAGCTCGCGAGTCGGCATCGGATATCGCTATAATTTCCGACCCATACCGCATGCCCGCCGGCAACGGGAACTGGTTTGCGGACAGGGCTAATATGGCGGCATTATGGACGACGGGCGAGTACGCGGGTCAGGAGGTTGTGTCTACCACAAACGAAGGCTTCGCGGTTGTAAAAGTGAATGGAGTGTTCTTCTGCAGCTGCTACGCACCGCCAAGATGGTCGATCGAACAGTTTTCCAATATGCTCGATCGGATGACAACGGAGCTAACTGGCCTGAACCCGTTGGTAATAGCGGGGGACTTCAACGTTTGGGCGCTCGAGTGGGGGAGCCGCCTTACCAACCCATGGGGCCAGATTCTTCTGGAGGCCTTGGCTATGCTCAATGTGAACCTAGCCAACGTGGGTACCAAGATATAACATTCAGCAGTCCTGGGCTGCTTAGCAATTGAAGGGTGGATGATGACTACACCCATAGGGACCACTTAGCGGTTCGTTATTATATCGTCCCCAATACAAGGCAGCGTGTGGAAGGAGGAGCATCCACTCCATTCGCCCGCAGATGGAGGACGTCCTACTTTGATGTAGAAACTTTTAAAGAGGCTTTTGAGAAGAAACGAAACTTACGCAAAACCCTGGAACCTTGCGGCTAACGACTCGTTATGACACTTACACGAGCGTGCGATGCGACCATGCCGGGGGAAGTCAAACCGAGGAATGAAAGATCGCCGATGTATTGGATTGCCGACCTCCGAAGAACATGCCTCCACGCAGAGAGCGCGGTCAGACGCCGAGAGAATCGAGCGTAGAGGGGCGCTAGTCGCCGTGATGGCCGCACTAAAGAGGGAGATGCCTGTGTCAGAAGGCCAATACGAAACCGTGGGCCAACCGGGTAGTAATGGCCAAAACCAGAGTATCGGCGGCTCCAACCGAGCGTTCACCAGAGCTGCAGCAGGTGATCGTTGGGGGACTCTTTCCGAACCATGGCCCCCGCCGCCATAGATTTGTCCCATGACCAGCGTTCCAGTATCCCAGACCATAGCGACGGAAGAGTGGACGGCTCAGCCGAACACCCGTAACCACGTGGGCATTGACAACGGCACAACGGGCGCCGGCGACGAGGTGACGGTGACGAACAAGGAACTCATTGCGATAGCAAAGTCGCTAAAGGTGAACAAAGCGCCGGGACCGGATGGTATTCCGAACCTGGCCATCAAGACGGCTATCTTGCTGGATCCCGGAATGTTCAGGGTGGTGATGCTTAGGGGTCTGGTCGAGGACGTCTTCCCGGACGCCTGGAAAATTCAGACCCTTGTGTTGCTACCAAAGACAGGGAAGCCACCAGGAGATCCATTGGCATATAGACCTATATATCTGTTGGATACCGCGGGTAAGGTGCTCGAGAGGGTAATCATCAACAGACTGACAACATACACGAAGGGTATAGGCGGTCTGTCTAATAATCAGTTTGGCTTCCACAAAAGGAAGTCGACGGTGGATGCCACCCTGTCCGTCACCAAGACGGCTGAGGTGGCAATCCAGCGCAAGAGACGAGGAGTACGATACTGTGCAGTGATCACCCTTGACGTGAGAAATGCGTTCAAGTGCGCCAGTTGTGTGGCAATTGCCGACTCGCTCCAACGCCTTCAGGTTCCTGGGTACCTGTACAAGATTCTTGGAAGTTATTTCCAGAATCGCGTATTGGTATACAACACAGAGGTAGGCCAGAAACGTGTCCAGATCACCGCAGGCGTCCCACAAGGTTCGATCCTGGGTCCGGTGTTATGGAACGATGAGGTATTACGGCTTAAGTTCCCGAACGAGGTAAAGATAGTCGGATTCGCGGACGACATCACCCTAGAGATATGTGGTGAATCCACCGAAGAGGTCGAGTTAACGGCCTCGCACTCCATCGGCATTGTGGAGAGATTGATGAGTTCCAGGCAACTGGAGCTAGCCCACCATAAAACTGAGGTCACGGTGGTGAATAATCGGAAATCGGATCAACATGCGACGATCAGTGCAGGTAACTGCGCAATAGAATCGAAGAGGTTCTTGAGGTATCTTGGGGTCATGATCGACGATAAGCTGTCCTTTGTCAGTCACGTCGATTCCGCCTGCAAGAAAGCCTCAATGGCTATATCGGCATTATTCCGCATAAGTCCTTGCTTCGACGGCACGAGATTCGTCAAGATTGCCGTAAGCGGTCACGACACGACTCCGGATAATTTGGTCCAGAGAATGTGCCAGGACCGGAACGTCCGGGACGCAGTATGCTTAGCAGCTTCCCAGATCGTCCTCGATCTCCAACGAAAATGGTGAAACGACCAAATGCAGGTAGTATGTGTTTAACAAGCACAATAGCCCCCACCCCAGTAATACCGAAAGGTGGTTCTGGGGAAGGTCCTGGGCTTAAAGCACGGGTGGGTTTTTAGTGGGTCGAGGAGTTGGCACCCTCATCCCCACACCCTGAGTTCTTCAGGTGTCTGGTTGCAGATCCTAAAAAAAATGTCTGCGAGCTGATCAAGCGTTCGTACTGGTTTCCCAGTTTGAGGTCGAAGTCAAAAGATCACATTGCGAAGTGTGTGACGTGTATATCATTCAATCCGAATCTGAAGAAGTTAGATGGGCCGTCGTATATTATCGCCTATTCTACGCCAGACGTGCTCGTATCGGATCGTGGTACCGCATTTACACCAGCTTTTAAGTCACCACGTGTCCTCAGGCTAATGGCCAAAAAGAGCACAACAACCGTACTCTAGTTCCGTTACTAAGTAAGCTAGTACAATGTCGTGGGCAACAATGGGATACTGTACTGTAATGTGTAATGTAATGTGATTGTATGTGATTGTATTGTATTCACATCGTCGTGTTTTAGCAGCGCAATATTTTTTGATTTTTTGCCGTTGGAGCTATCGTTCCTTATTTTTTCCGTTTTCTAGTCCCGCGAAATAATATTGACTGATCGAGGAAAGTGCAGTTCGCAGTGGTTAATATACGCTTGAAGCAAATTTCGTGTTGTGATATCAGTGAAAACCGTTTCTCATCAGACATCTTTCGTGTCGATAATTCGTTTATTGTTTGTTTGGCTATTCATCACGCCGATACGTGATATATCATGGTGTGCCTACGTTGTCAGGAAAAAGTGTGCGACTCTGATCGAATTGTATGTCAGGGTTATTGTGGTGCTACCTTCCATGCAGTTTGTGTGAATGTCGATGAGCCTCTCCGAGAGCAGCTAGGCATAAACGGCACCAATGTTTTCTGGATGTGTAATGGCTGTGCCAATCTTTTCACTAATGCGCATTTTGAGCCTTTTGGAAGCCTCCGACCTGCCCATCACAGTCGAGCCCCTCCTGCCAGCGACCTGCAGCCGTCCCGGGCCTGTGTATGGTGTCGGTGAGGTGGTCTTCCAAAAACCCCGTGCAGGCAAGTATACTGTTTTTCCGAACCGTGCGTGCCCTGATATTCTTCTCGTTTCCAGTCTATCAGCAAGGAAGTCGAACTGCATACCCTCTTTCCAAGCACAACGATAAACCCCAAGCTTGACGGAATCTTCGTATTCGCCTCTCACTAATGGCGTTTCCAATCAAATTCAAACCCAGCCACCAGAATCATTCGAATGGCGACACGACGTAGTGAGCACGCTATCATCTATTCCAACACCGGGACGCACCGAAGATTGTGTTATGGAAGCCCTCGATCCCCTCACCGTAGTCGAGACATTCCCGCCAGTGACCTGCAGCCGTCCCGGCCCTACGTGTGGGTGTGGGGAAAGGGTGTTCCAGATCACAATCTCAGGCAAGTACGAATCTGTTAATCACCCGACAAGACCTGATTTGCCCTCTGTTTCCAGCATATATCAATTGTTTCCTGGCGCTTCTCAACAATCATCGCTTGTAAGCCAAATGCCGAGACGCACCGAAGATTGCATCATGGAAGCCCTCGATCCCCCCGCCGTAGTCGAGACATTCCCGCCAGCGACCTGCAGCCGTCTCGGTCCTACGTGTGGGTGTGGGGAAAGGGTCTTCCAGAACGCAAATTCAGGCGAGTACAATTCCGTTAACCCTCAGACAGGACCTGATCCGCCCTCCGATTCCAGGCTAATTTTGGTTCCGAACACCGTACGTCAGCGTTTATCATCCAGCAGCACATCTACCAGAACGTCCGTGGCCTGCACACGAAGATCGATTCGTTCTTTCTTGCTACTGTTGGTTCGGAGTATGACGTAATAGTGCTAACGGAGACGTGGCTTGATGATAGCATTTTGTCAACGCAGTTGTTTGGAAGCTCATTCACGGCATTCAGGACAGACCGAAGCAGATTAAATAGTCGGAAATCGCGTGGTGGAGGAGTTTTAATGACCGTCTCCCGTTAGCATTGTTGCTGCATTGATGCAGCGTCTGTTAGCGATGCCCTTGAGCAGTTTTGGGTAAAAGTTAAATTCAAAGGATCATCTGCTAGTATCGGGGTGTTGTATTTGCCACCTGATCGTCGAGACGATGTAAACCTCATTCAGCAACATGTTGATTCCACTGGTTCCGTGCTATCGCTCTTAAAACCTAATGATATAGCTCTCCAGTTCGGGGACTATAACCATCCGGAGTTGCAATGGGTTATATCGGAGAACGGCTCCTCTCTTGACATCGACACAAGCAGATCGCGGTTGACTACATCTGGTTGTGCACTGTATGATGCATTCTGTTTCCATGGTTTGGTACAAGTGAATGGCGTAGAGAATGTGAACTCCCGCATCCTTGATTTAATCCTTACCAACGAGGCAGCCCTGCCAAATTGATGCATAGAGGAGGCAGCCGATTCTCTCGTTGCAATAGACCCGGCACATCCAGCCATTGACATTTCCGTGTCCGAAATCGTTCCATTATGCTTTGAGGTAGTTGAGGAAATCCCTAAGTTTGATTTTCGACGGGTAGACTACAATGTGTTAAATGAAGCATTATCATCGATTGATTGGCAGTTTTTAGACTCACAACGGGATTTGGACGACGTTGTCGATATGTTCAACGCAGAGATACGGCAAGTTGTTAAAGCACATGTCCCTCTTCAACGAACCCCAATTAAGCCGGCTTGGGGTAATAGACATCTGCAGAAACTGAAGCGTCACATACGAGCTGCTCTCCAAAAACATAATCAACACCGCGCGAACACGTCGAGGCGTCGATTCGTGCTAGCTAGCAACGAATATAAGCGATGTAATCGCTTCCTGTATGGGCGCTATATAGATCGTACCCAAACAAGTTTGCGTAGGAATCCTCGGAAGTTCTGGTCTTTTGTCCGCTCAAAACGTAAAGAAAATGGATTGCCAAGCTCTATGTATTTTGTGGACTATTCTGCCAATACAGCCTCTTCTAAATGCGAGCTTTTTGCCGAGCACTTTAAAAGTGCGTTCTCCCCTAGAATCGCCACACCGCAACACATCGATGCTGCCTTACGTGACACTCCGTTAGATAGCTTTGACTTTGTAATGTTTGAGATTACTGCTGAACATGTTCGTGATGCCATTCGCAAATTAAAGTATTCTGCTTGTCCCGGACCTGACGGAATCCCGCCGACCTTGGTGAAAAACTGTTCGGACGGACTGGTGGAGCCTTTAGTCAAGACGTTCATCGTCACGCAAAATTGACTTTCATCCCTCCCCTTCACGTTTTTATGGACCAATTTATTGATGATCGTCACGTTTCCCAAACCCCCTCCGCCTTACTGCATGGCTAATGAACCTTCCGAGTTGTTAATCTTCTTCAATATGGAACGTTCCTGCAGATGGAAAACCTCGAGCCAATTCCAAAAAGGGGACAAATGCAACATTGCCAATTACCGCGGAATAACGTCGTTAAGTGCCTGCTCTAAAATATTTGAGATAATTGTGAAAAACGCACTCTTCGCATCCTGTAAGAATTACATATCTTGTGACCATTCTACACTGATAAAAAAGCAATGATAATATCTATGTGTCCCATCTATAATTTTTTGCAATATAATCAACAAATGATATCTATTTGTAACCACACATACTTCCTATGAGTACATATAATCACTATGTGTGGCCACACATACTTTTCATTTGTCACATAAACTTCATTTGTGTTTCTCAGAGGGTGCTGTTTATGTGTGAACACATCAGTATTATGTGGAATTTTCAATGGATTTTTGCCAATAAATATGTGTGGATTATTTCCGGTGTACCCGAAAAGATCTGTCGCAACTAATTTAACTCAGTTTGCTTCCTTGTGTATTCGCTCGATGGACGCTGGCCTGCAAGTGGATGCTGTGTATACTGACTTTAAAGCCGCCTTTGATCGTGTGAACCATGATATTCTTCTTCATAAGCTAGAGAAAATGGGAGTATCTGCAGCCTTTGCGAGATGGTTCAAATCATATCTTACTGACAGATCTGTGTGCGTTAGGATTGGGACGTCGCAGTCCGAACCTTTCACTGCATGCTCTGGTGTGCCACAAGGAAGCAACCTTGGTCCGATATTGTTCTCACTCTTCATTAACGACGTTGCGACTATTCTGCCACCTGGTACGCGGCTCTTCTTTGCGGACGACGTAAAAATATTCATGATAATATCATGTCTCGATGATTGCCAAAAGTTACAGCATTTGCTGGATTTATTTGACGATTGGAGCAACCGAAACCTTTTAACTTTGTGCGTTGCTAAATGTAATACCATTACGTTTTGTAGAAAACTTCATCCAATCAACTTTCGCTATAGATTGTCTGGTCAAACCCTCGAACGCGTCTGCAAAGTCAAAGATTTGGGCGTAATACTGGATAGCGGACTTACGTTTCGGATGCATTACGAGGATGTAATTTCTAGATCCTTCGATCCTGGAATCCGCTGTTGTTGTCTGGTGCCCGTATAGCAGTATTTGGATCGACCGCATCGAGGCAGTTCAAAAAAGATTCGTTCGTCGGGCCTTGGGGCGTCTTCCCTGGCGTGACGCGGTCAATTTGCCACCATATGAACACCGTTGCATGCTGCTGGGAATCGAAACGTTGGATAAAAGGCGTTTTTATGCTCAAATATATTTTGTGACCAAGGTGCTGACTAATGAAATTGATTCTCCTGCCATTCTCTCTGATCTCAGCCTTTATGCACCATAAAGGCATCTCAGATATCGTAACTTTCTTCAACTTGAGTCGAGAAATAGTCGTTATGGACAACACGATCCGGTAAGGTTTATGTCGTCACGATTTAACGAGGTGGCTGAACAATTCGACTTCAACGAGCCTGCCAGCGCATTTTTGCATCGCCAAAGGAACGTGTTACGTGGAGTTTAAGTTTTAAGTTGTTTTAGTTAATTTTATTCATTAAGACCCCAATTGGTCAGATGGATTTTTACAAATATACAAATATACTCGTAAAAGCAGAGTTTCTGCTGAACAACACGTTTAACCGTTCTATCGGAGATTTCCCTTCACGATTGCTATTTGGTGTGTTGCAAAAACGGTATGTTTCTGATGCAGCCGAAAGGTTCGTGATCGTAATCGGTGTTTGATTTCGGATTTAGAGGGTTTTCAAGTATCCAACAGGCTCCACACGATAAAAGAGAACACCAGCGTTTCGAGCAACTGTCGCGGCTGACAGTAGTGTCAGGATGGACGTGCTGTAGCAACCTTGTGCACACTGTCCTAACCCCAGAAGAAGAATATCCCTCAGATTTTATTTGCGTGCATGATGAAGTTGATTTCGCTTGCTCCGCTAACATTCGTCACAGCGTATTTTTTTCTTTCTCGAGCTGACTTCCACAGAGTAAACTTTTTAATACATTTTTACCAAACTAAAGAACGTGTTTTGCAAACCACCTTCGAACATCGAAAAGAATAACACACTACAAGAAAATTTGATCACGTGGTACAGGACGGTGAAATTTACGTCAAGGATGAATTTAAACAGCTTCCTGGACAGGAATTTTATACGGGAACTGGACGGGGAAAGGTGGGAGGTATTTTCAAGCACTTTAAACCGACAAAGTTCGCGAAGAAATATCTGGTGTGGCAGGCCATCTGTACCTGTGGCTTCAAGAGCAACGTTTACATTGCGACCGGAACCGTCAACCAGGAAATTTATCTGAGCGAGTGCCTACAAAAACGTCTACTGTCTTTCTTGAAGCGACACAATTGTTCCGTTCTGTTTTGGCAGGATTTAGCAACTTGCCAAAAAGACCATGGAGTGGCATGCTTTCAACAACGTTCCAGTGGTGCCCAAGGACAAGAACCCTCCCAACTGTTGTGAGCGAGAAACAGTTCAAGGCAAACTGGCATTCTGCGGCGAATAAAGTGAACAAGGAGACTGTCTAAAGCGTATGGATCGTGTTAAACGAAAGACCTGGCAATTCGCATTCGGTAAAATGGAAGCTTAGCTGAATATTTCTCCTGTATTCTGTATTAACTGAACTTGAAAATGAGAAAGAATTTGTCTTATTAATAAAAACTTTGAACGACTCACACACATTACTGTTTGACGAAACTTTGATCGGAACACCCTTTATTGCATATAATGGTTACAATAACATGGACAATGAAAATGAAAATGGACCATGGAAAATGGACCATGATAATAGTCAGTTCAAAATCACTTTACTGCAATAGTCATCCTAACCCCCAATAATGGTAAAATTAACAAAAGACGACCCAGCCAACGGCTGAAAGTCTCTCAAATGGTAAAATTAACGATAAAATTTATCTCTGTGTACAATATGGTATGTTCAAACACTCAATACATCAACACCATGAACAAGGTCCAAACATGTTCTCATCCACTCACTGGGTACAACTATGGAATGCCAATTTGGCTCAAATTTCATCGTTGTCCAAAACGACCACCAATCCTGAATATCCTGGCACCACTGCGTCACTCATCATGAGGTAAACGGGAGAGGCCGGTGAGAGTGAGTGCCCGTTTCGTTTGATGTTAGGTGAATGAGAGGCTCATATGCAAGGAACCATGAACCGAACCAAACCAACAGACAGGACTGAGACCGAACAGACACACAGAAGAACACTAAAACCAGCCACTAGCCAGAGCTGACGGTCGCGATTTTCGTTGCTCCGCCGTGCTGTGAAATTCAAGTCGGAAATTCTCGCCCAAAAGTGCCACTTTTGCGACCAGGTGTATCGAAAAGTGATTCCGAAGTGTACGGTGTTGTACTTTTGTGAGAAATTGCCTCGGTTCGCGTTCGGTAGTAACGGAAAAATTGACCCGAAAAGTGTACCCTTTGTTTGGTCGGTCCCAGTCTCAGACGACGACCATTGAAAACCATTATTTCCCGAAGTATGTAGGTATAGCAGCCGTTGTTGAGAAGAATAAGCACAGAAAGAGGAAGAAGCAGAAAGTCGCTCACCACATCACCTTAATTTTTTTTTTCCCTCTACCACCGCTCGTTCGTTCATCGTCGGTCGTTGCTCGTCGGTGTGGTGTTTTGTGCTTATGCTGCTAGCTGTGGAAGCAGCAGCAGCAGCATCAACCAGAGTGCCGTCGTGTGTGTTCGTCGGTAGAGAGATCGATTCTCTCGTGAGATCCCGGTTTTAATGCTGTGTTGGTGTGATCCGCGGTCGGTCGTTCGATCGGTCAGTCAATCGGCAAAGTGGTGAGCGCATCAAGCGAAAGCATCGGCAGCAGGAGTGTTTATGCGTTTGTGTACAATCATCATCGTCATCATCATCACGTACTTCACAACATAGTTGTGTATCTTTCGAAAGCGTGAGCCAGTGTTGCCAACGAGGGTTTTAATATACAGGGAATATTAGCAATGATCTAAATGGTGGCCGTTGTCGGTTCCACGAATATTTACACACGGTGAATGGTTCGCCCGGCATGGCAGAAGGTGTACTGCACAGAGATAAGGAGACGAGAATATCTGTGAAGAACTAAGCGGATAGGATCGATGGTGCAGTAGTTTCGGGTGGGGTGCCGGAATAAAAAAGGTTGGTATAGAAATAGTTGCGTTGCATTTGTTGCGCTAAATATTTAAACAATGTTGATGTTGCTGCGTGTATGACATCTTGGTTTGGTTTAAACATTTCAGATTAGGCTGGCTTTTTAAAAAGTGATCAACTGCATTTTGTTTTTATAGTAATACTAGCACTAATCTGAACTAAATTTCCTGTTGTCGATGTCGGGAGTTAATGGTTTTTTTTTTCTGAATAAGAAGAATAATAAAACAGGATAAAATTGGAATTTGGATTGAACGTTCGGTTGAACTGAGTTTCTATAACTAAATCACCATGAAAAATAGTGAGTATTTGGAAGGATTTCTAACGTAGATTTTATGATTTTCATGATAATATGTTGAAGAGAGAATACCCAGTAATTTAAATTAGGAGAACATATAATTCTCGAGCACTTTTTCAAATGGACGTAAGTAACATTTGGACGAAAATGAGAAAATCAGCATCGAGCTATTTGAATTTGAAAACCGGACATGTTTACCTCAATTAAATTCCACTGAATGACACATTGGTAAAAGATATTACATCACTATGCTTAAAAATTACAGTAGGAGTGAAAATTCAAGTTCCATTAAGAAAAATGTTCTTACAACGGTCTGCGATAGAAAAAGATAATACGTCATTTTGATAAGTCAGTATGATAGATGGCATGTTACTTGCGTCAAAATGATACGTCATTCTGCGAATGACAATGTTGTTACGTCGAAATGTTACGTTCAGTTGTCATATTTCACACAGATACGTCGAACTTATCAAAATGACGTATTAGTTTTTTCTGCAACAAAACGTTTAAAAATATTTTTGCTAAAAAAGTCATGTTTTACTAAAAGAAAACGAAATGATTAACCTTGAGGTATAAAGTCTTTTAATAACGCGTCGTTGAGTGGCATTCAAATGATATAACAATGATTCGCAAGTTACTTTCCAACACAAGCGGCGTATGTACATTATTCCCAAAAAGTGCAAAAGTGATTCTACACCGTTTTGTAAAAAGTTATTTTAAACTTTCAGAAATAAACCATCAAAAAGCTCAACAAATATGGGCATATATACATGATTTTTTAATAGCATGCCATGAACAACACGTTTGTTTACATTTTGTGACTTACGTCCTTTTGAAAAAGTACTCGAGATTTGTTTAGTTTACTTTTCCCAAAAATATATCGGCAGGCCTTAGGAATTCTGGAAAAAAAGTTCTCTAGAGTAGTTGCAAAATTGAGATTTTTGGGAGTAAACAGCACGAGTCAGGGCAAAACCTGGGAAGAAACTTGCCGATAAAAATATGCAAACGGCAATGAAGGTCTGGTGTTGGGAATCTTGAGGAAATAGATGAAATGAAAACGGCAGACTCGTACATCAGCGTTCTGAAAAGGAATTTTAAAGAGTCTCCACGTAAAGTTGGCTTAGAAAAGAAGCTTATTTATCAGCTAGGCAACCATAAAAAATATCGATCACAAGATCACTACTTTTTTTTTGTGCGTAGAAGCAGCACAGAGAACAGACATCCAAGCTGGAGGACCCTTCGTGTGTACATTTCTGTAACGGCTATTTTAAAATTACAGCTCGTTTCCGTTAGTTCTGGTGAATCGTATGTAGATTGTGCCACTTGCCCGCCTCGAGATTTGATAGTCTGTCAATTCTAGTTTGGTGAAACCTAAACTAGGCGGCGTTTTTTTTCCAACCGTTTACTTCTAAAAATTTACACAGTAAATTGAAGAAGAAATGTTCGAGCCTGGATGTCTGTTCTCTGTGGAACCAGTCTGCTGAATTATACATACATTGCTTCACGTGTTAACCACGTATTGGCCACCTCAAACTAAAAACCAAATTTGCTGGGCAGTTTTATACATGTTTAAAGGTCAGTTTACAGACATTGGATCAAGGAGGTTGTTTGGCAACATTCTCGACACTTATCACGTGTTGAATTGTTGGGATTTCGGGTGTAATTACCCTTAACCTTTTCCTCCGTCTACCTGCGTGCTGCCGCCGGTTTACTTCCTGCTCCGGGCTTGTTATCTAACGTCAATCGGCCTTTAAACCTTTTTAGTACTCTTGAGATGGTTGAATTACAGTTGAATGCGACGGTTTCGGATTTTCCATGTGAGCGCACGACATTTTTCCACGTGACTTTTGAGCACAGCACACACTTTTTGAAAGTTTTTAAAATACGATTTTATTACGGTTAATTAAATCCACATAAATTACATTTAAATACTTTGAGTGCTATAAAATGCATTTCTATTACAATTTGAATACTTTAGGTACAGTTAAATAGATGTTGAGTACAGCAGAGTATTTTGAATACTGTTTTTGATTACAACGGCAGATTTTACTCAAAATACAATATTATTACAATGAAATGCTTTCTGTACCATACATCACATTTTAAATACGTTTCAATACTTAGAGAACAATTAAATACACATCAAATTCAACTCAAAACTTTAAGTCCATGTATTACAAGGTAATGTATTTTAAGCCCATAAATATATTTTATTACTGTTTAAATACCTTGAATTCATTTAAATTATCTAAAAATATCAAACATGCTATTAAGTACACTCAGTTTAACAGAAAACCACTCAGTTTTTTCATTATGATTCCTACCCAAAATCGTCAAATTTAGCGAGAAAAGCTTAGTTAAATTTATAACTTGAAAAATGCACTACATTGACAGAACTCCAGAAGATTGTGTATAACATTAACTTTACCATATCTAATAAGGTGACGACCGCTTACTTTGACACCGGAAATTGAATCTTATAGCTGACCACGAGTCAAATAATTATTGTTAGGCTGAATATGCATGTAAGACTTTCAAGCGATTAAACGACCTAGAGATTAGTATTAGACAAATAAAAAGGAGGCAATAAACTGACAAGTTAACGTAAACTTTTGTACAACGACTATAGAATTTAACTGATTAACAGGCTGAAAATAAAAACTGAGCAAGTGATAAGTGAATTAAACAAAGCAAGACGAGGTATGCATCGATGAATTTCAGAGAACATAAGAAATACACATCTATTAACTGAATTATACACGACTGAAGAAGTTACAAAATGCCCTCTTGACGGCAACACTGACTTACTAATTAGATAACATAAAGAGACGCAACGACCTCTCGAACTCTTTTAAAGGAAAATTTTCTCAGTCCCATCAGTACACAATGAAAATTGTACTGGGACTACTGAGACTTGTAACATCAGACATCACTAAAATTGTTAGAATTCAAATATCTCGACGACATAATGACAAACTGCTCAAAAAGACTTTCGCAGCACATAAATGCCGAACTAAACTACAAAAGACAGCAGAAATTACACTGACAAACTGAATAACAAAAAGAAGAAACGAAACCATACAAAAAAGTGGACATAAACATTACTGAGAGAAATGGAAAGCAAACTTGAAAATGTTATACTTTTTGAGGCAGTATAAACAGCGTCTCTACGAACGACATGATCTTTGCACGGCTGGTGAAATGCTTCAAAGAGGAGTTAAATTATATCATTCTAACGCGCAAGTAACAATACAATAACTTCTTAATTTTAGTTATAGAAAACTATTTTCATATGACATAAATGACACACTTCACGGACTAAACTACAAAAGACTGAAGCAATTACGAAACGCCACACTAAACTTGCAAACAAGTTCTTGGACGACATGTTACGTGTAGCCATGGCAAAATGATTCGAAATTATTTACGCAACAATAAGGTCTGTTTTGTTAAATATGAGTACACCCAAAAATTGCTGTATTCAAATATGTTTTATTTATTTTGCAACTCCAATTCATTTAGATTGTTTATTGACCATTGAAAAAACCCATTACATCAGTATTCATGTAATTTTTCGTACCTTCTTCTTGATATTCCTCATGAGGTTTTGCACAACCGTTCCGTCGATGGTTTTGCTTACGTTTACCAAGTCTTTTTTTTTCAATTCGATGATATCATCTGCTCCTCTAGTCTTCTGCCACAGCTTTCCTTTCATCAAAGCCTAAAACTTCGCAATGGGCCTTATTTGCGCACAATTTGGAGGATTCATCGCCTTTTCCACAAATTGGACATTGTTCTCTTCCTACCCGTCCAAGGTGGCACGGACTTTGTGTTTTCGGATTAGTGGCAGAATTCGTTTCTGCAGGCATTCCTTCCGGTACATTTTGGCGTTCATATTTGTGGTAGTGAAAAAAGCTGTAAATTTCATACAGCACTGGCAAATTGCTTGCCAAACCAACACCGTTTTTCCAAATTTTTCGCAAAATATCGATTTCTCCGAATTTGGGACCCACGCTTCACGGTGTAAAACGGTGTCCCTGGAAGAGCCCTGTATAGAGCCCATTATAATTCACATGTCATTTTTACTCAAAACGTCGTCGTACAGCTTCCGAGCCCGAATTTTCACGGAAATCCCCTGAATTTGGCAGCGTTTCGGACATTTTTGTTTCCGGTACGTCTTCAGGGAATTTCGCTCCTTTGCGCGTTGGATCATTCCAATCGGCGTTCCACTTTTTTTGCGCAATCTCTGATGGATACCTTCTTTTTAACTTCGAAAACTTTACAAATTTGTTTGTCCAAATTTGGGTTTGACGCCCCTGTTTTTCTACCACGGCTGGGGAAGACCTTCAATGTGTTATGCATAACAAACCGGTTGATCGCATTTTGGATCGCACAGACACTAACACCTTCTTCTTTTGTAAATTTTCTTAGCGACAATACCTTTCCAGTGTGTTTTTCCGCTTAAAGTAAAACTATTAATGAAGGTTTTCGTTTGTTTTCAAGACAAGCAACACATTGACACTAAACAGCTGTCAAAATACGTCATAGTCTTTTTCATACAGAACCTCAAAGATGTACTCATAATTAACGATGCAGTCCCTATCATCAAAGGCCTGGAGTAGAGGTTTTCTACTCAATTTAAAGTCCCGCCAGTAAACCATCACAAAACAAAAATGTGCTGCATTTTGCCTATCGATACTTCCACTTCATATCTTTGGTTTTAGCAGAAATTGCTGTCCGCTACTGGGATCCCATGATGTTGGAAAGATATTTCTAATTTCATTTCTTCCGTTGTACAACACTAAAAGTAAAAAAGCGTTGCTATCCTTCTGGTATGTAAATTTCTGGCAATATTTGACATCATAATAAATCCTATAATTACAACAAGTATGCAAGATCTTATTGATAATACTGCGAAGCGCCGAATTGAGTACATCTAGTTTTGTTGGTTGGTTTTTATGAAAATGAAGTATATAACTTACTGTTATTTGCTAAATGAAGATATAATTTTTTTTTTGGTAAAATTTAAACCTAGCAAATTTAAAGCAACGTTGCCAACAAAATATTTTTGTAGCTCTTCAATGAACCGATTTAGAGCAATTTTCCCTAGATAACTTAGGGTGTCCGTACAGAAAAACAAGTTTTTTGCTCCAACTTTTTTGTTTCAAATTTTCCAAAAAGTTGACTTAAGAAGGTTTTAAGAACTTGAAAAAACAAAACTTTTGAGCTATAACTCTTGTAAATATATTTTACCGTTGACGAGTTATTTGCGAGTTACTCCATTTAAAATAATTACCTATCTTCAGTTTTCTGATTTGATATGCAATACTAAAAATGTTTTTAAATGCTGTTGACAATTTTTTTTTCAAGATCAACATTTGGAAAAGGCCTATTTTTTTACAAAAAACCGTAATAACAACCATACGAAGGCGAGGATTACAGCACACCAGAAGTTGTATCTCATATTGTTCTAGAATCAATGACAAGACAACTTTGCAGAAAAAATTGAAATAAAAAAGGTAAAGCAAATAAAAAAATATTACAGGAATACACTTAGCTACGTAAAAATTTGCTCTTATTCAGTCATTTTTAAAGCTACAGAAAATGTAAGCCATCAAGGTTACCTCAAATTACTCTCCACTCTACCACTTTTTTGAAGAATAAATGTCTTTATTTCTGCAAATAAAAAGGTTAGATTTTTTTATTTTTTCTGAAAATAAGGACCACCATAGTTTTCTTTCACATCAAAAAAGGGTCTTATTATTAGAATCAACTTTGAAGAAGACAATTCTGCCTCAAAACTTCAAACTTAGTACCTTTCCAGCTAAATTCGGAAATGGCGCTTAAACCTAGGCTCTTCATCCAGGACACAAAGTGGAAATATCACGTCACTCCTAACGATTCACCTAATTGAAGGTTTTTGAGACGAAAATACAGACTGATTCTCAAACTGATCTTCTTCAAAACGGCGAACGGTTAATATGGGAGCAACGAGTTAGCATATATTCAAGTGGGGTTAAGGTTTTCAGTAAAACAAATTTGGGACGAATATCGGGGAATTGAATTGCTTGAATTTGATTTCGAATCTTCCGCAGCAGCCCTGTCCTCGTGACGATCGATTTTCTGATTCACCAAATGAACAGTATTTCCCTATCACAGATTACAAATACGAGCAACTGAGTTCTGATTTGCAACAGCATATAGAGGAGAACCTTCAGCATATGCTTCATACCAGACGGAACTACCATCACGCCAGTTGGGAGAGGTTCCGACAACATTTGACGACAACATCGACTTCAACATGCACCTTGAGTCGGTTGATGACATCGAACGACAGCTATAAAACATCGAACATGCGATCTCCCAGGCCCGGAAGCACCATGTACCGGTGATTGATCAGGTGAGCAACTCTGTATCACTAAAGAACTGATACAATTGCGCAACGCCATTCGAAGGCAATACCAGCGAACGGGTTTCGCCAACGCTCAAAAGTCACTGTAATCGAGTGACGAAAATTATTAAGGCCAGAATGGTGGACCTTAAGAATAACAAGATCCTCTCTCTCAACATTTCAAAAACTAAACCAAGACCCATTCCACCGTTGCTTCCACTTGACAACAATGGCTCTAAGGATCGCTTAATAACTCCTGCAGAGAAGGCTGCTGAGATAAGTCAACATTTCGTCAGCTCCCACAATCTCGGACAAAACATCGTCAGTCTACACGAAGCTGCCGTTAGGACGCTTATTACTAACAACCATGTAAGCCCCAACGACGTCTTAGAAGAGTTGGAGATCTCAGCTGACGAATTGTTGATTTATATCAAAAGCTTAAAGAACATGAAGCCCCAGGTTTCGATAACATCTTGAACTTGGAGCTCAAGCAATTGAGCCCCCAGTTCTATAACCATCTGGACAATGGTTTTCAACCAATGTCTCCGACATAGCTACTGGAAGTCTTAGTTGGAAGTCAGCCAAAGTCATGCCCTTCCAGAAACCTGGGGAAGATTCTTCGTGTTCCAAGAGTTATAGGCCCATCAGCCTTCTTTCAGGAGTACCAAAACTGTTTGAAAAAGCGATCCACCGTTGGCTTCTCTCGTCTGCAAACGAGCTTAACATCTTGCTCGACGAGCAGTTCGGATTCCGACGTGGTCGCTCAACAGTGCACCAACATAACCGAGTAATCAACATCCTCAAGCGGAACAAGTTTGTTGCGAAATCCTCTGCCATGGCACTTCTCGATATCGAGAAGACCTTTGATAACGTATGGCACGATGGTCTGGTTTATAAGCTTAAAAGACACAATCTTCCCATCTTTCTGGTGAAGATAATCAAAAATTATCTGTCGGACAGAACATTCCGTGTTTCGCTGCAAGGTGCAGTTTCTGATGCACAGGAGATCTTCGCCGGTGTTCCGCAGGGCGGTATACTAGGTCCACTTCTGTTCAACCTATTCACCTTGGACGCACCCCCGCTTCCTGAAAATGGATCTCTGTCCTTGTTTGCCGATGATACAGCAGTTGTCCACAATAGTAGGGTAACAAGGGCGCAAAACTGCAGCGAAGCCTGAATGTTCTGCCAAAATACTTCACCGAATGGAAGATCTGTATCAACGCGGCGAAGACCCAGGTCATCCTTTTCTCACACTCCAACTCTCCCAAACTTGTTCCGCCTGAGGCCGCAAAAACACATTACCTGAAACTTCAGCGTGTTCAAAATAAGCTCCTCAGTATGATCCTGAACACCCCTCCGAGGACAAGAACATCTGAGGTCCACCGTCTGGCCGAGATAAAAATGCTCGATGATCGCCTTAGTGAGTCTTTCAATCGGTACAGGGCACGCTGCCTGACATCGGATCACCAGGTCATCCGGAATCTGGTTCCCCAGCCCTAGGTTTTTCAAATTGTAGTTTTAGTTGTAGATTAGGTAGGTTATCAAATTTTAAAACTAACCATGTCCCAAGGGCTGAACTGAAAAAAATAATTAAAACACAAAACACTTAACACATAAAACACATAAAAAATTAAACAAAGTTGAAAGCCCATTGGGCTAAAACTCTTAAAAATTATAAAATAGTATGTAAGGCAAAGAATTGAAATAAAAAACAAATTAAGAAAAAAAAGTAAGAAAAACGCGGATTTAAATATAATATTTCAATTGTATGATATTATTTTTTAAAGCTATTTAAAAATAATAATCAGTCAATATACAACACAGAGTCTGCAAACTGCAAACATAAACTAGCCCTTCATTATTATTGTTGATAAAAAGAATAACTTTAATTGACAACCAAGCTGTCAGGCTTATGATTGTACTTGTCACACAAACATGCCAATGCAAAAAGTGGTAGCTGGCATGGAAAGCTCTCAATTAATGACTGTGAAAGTGCATTAAAAACACTAAGTTGAGAGCAAGCAATAAGCGAATTGTGAAAGCAATAAGCTTGAAATGCTAAAAAGAAGAATGAAAGCAGTCAGGTTCCACTCCAACTTGATACCTAAAACAAAAATCTCATATGAAGTCCGTGAACAATATCCCACAATGAAGTGTTTCGCCAGTTTCTGTTTGTGCCATATACTATATTTCGGTTATTTAAAGTTTAAACCACGATTGTTCCCCAATTATACCAAACCGTTCAATTATACCAACCGAGGTTAAGCGATTAAAACATTGTTAAATTTTGCATTCTGAAATCATGACTCACCGGAACACGGTTCTGAAGATTGCTGTAAACGCTACAGCCTCATCGTTTCTCAAATCCGAACCTCCTAGCATCAGTTCGTCAGTCTCGCAATAATATGCAATGCCTCTGTGTGGAGTAATCCCGCTGAATCTTGAACGAGCATCAACTTCATCTCGCTAATAAAAGACCGATGAAATGATCTCACTGTCGAATCGAACAACAGCAAATGAAACACAACATTGAAATTTGAGGTCACCTCTTCCGATCCGACCGACCGTCCAACCGTCCTGGGTTGGTACTGTAATTGAACCCATTGCACATTCGTATAATACCCGTCGTCTCACCCATCATCAGCGTCGAACAAAACAGGAATGTGGCCCCCATTCGAACCCAAAAGCAACAGCGGCAGCACATGCAGATCTCCGAGGTCCGGAGACTGGTCGCGAATCAGAAACCTGAATCCTATATGCTCCAAACCTACCTACCTACCTACCTTATAATACAACATCATCCAATACCTGCAGTGCAAGATTCCGCAAGCTCTGAAACTCACACATCGCAATAATACATATACTAAAAGTTGTACTTTTTCCCTTCTTCTCGATTTTTTCCAGATCTTCGGCCACCTCGCACCAGTTGTTACTGACGGTGCTGGACCCCACCGAGCTCTATAGAGGATATAGAAAAGAGCCAGTACGAAAGGCAAGCACACACAAAAAAAAAGTGAGTGAGATTCCCGTTAGGTTAGTTGGTGCCATCGAAGAGTGCGCGGCCACACCGCCGTGTCGGTCGTCATCCAGTCAAAGCTGCCGTGTGCCGTGTTGTCGGCTCGAGCGAGTGTCAGGTTTGCCCTTTGGCTGCCATTCTGCGCGATCTGCGAGTGAGTGGTGGGGCCTCGAGAAGACCGTCGACACACAGGACCGAGAACTAAAACCACTACCACAACTAAGGCAGCGGGACCCGTTTGGGATCCGTTGGGTGTTTTTTTTTTCCTTGCCTGCCTTCCACACAGAGTGCACAGTGCATAGGCACGAGAGTGAGTCAGTGTTGTGAGTGAACAGCATAGAAGAGAGAGAAAGAGCATCAAAGTGATGGATTAACACATAAAAGGTGCTAAAAATTCTCGGAAAACTTGCAACGGTGGGTTTTCCAAACTCTCACGGCGAAAGAGAAAACGTCGACGTCGTGTCAACATAGTCGAAAACCTCGAGACCAAAGTGAAATTAGCGTCGTTTAGCGTCGGTCGGTGAGCATAAAAATAATAATAAAGAAGAAGAAGACCACCGAAGCCACAGGGCTGCGAAGGAAGAGCAGGAAGCAGAACGCATAGTAGAGAAGACGGATGATGAATTGTTGAAGGTGTGAAAGGATGTTGAAATTTCCCCGAGGCTAGGCAGTGGAACAGGGATCCATCCGAAAGGAATCAGAGCGTTGTTGACTGGTTTGGTCGGTACCTGGGACACAAAGGTGTCCCCCAAGTGTTCGAAATAGATGGCCAGTTTGACTGGCAAGTTTGTGTGTGAATGTGACACTCACAGCACCGAATGATGATTGTGAGTGAAGAGTAGCCACAGTGAATGAAACGCGGCAGAAAGTCAGGAGAAAATGATAGTACTACTCGCGTTACCTATACTTATATATATGCAGATGTGAATTAACCTCAAGAAGAAAGTTGATTTCTGTTGTTGTGCCGGAGCTTGTTGTCGTCGTGTGTTATAGAGCGAGCGCGTTTATACAACATTGTGTCGAGATTGGATTGCTTGCTGACTGGGTCCCCCTTCTCGGGTAACTCGGGAGGAAATTTTCGAGGGCTACTGGCGGCTACATTGTCGAGTTGCGACGAGCATAGAACACCCCTAGAACAGACCGCGCTGGTAGTTGCTGGTGAAATTATGTAATCCTTCGGCACGGATTCTGATTCCGTGATTGATGAGCGCTGCCCTGGTGCTTGTACGCTACTAGTGTTGCTCAACGTTGGCAACAACGGCACCAATATCAGCAGCATCGGCAGTAGCGACGCGAGATGGAGATTCAACGATCGAAGCAGGTATGTTGGTGTTGTTTTTTTTTGCGCAGATTTAGGTCACCCATTCCCTTCTCTTTCGTGTTTCGCCGTGTTCGGGGTTGCGAGGTGCTGCCTTGCTTGGCGGTGGTTTCATCTGCTGCCTCGGTATCGAAATTCGAATGTGGATTGTTTTGATTTGAAAATTGTTAGGCAGATGAGAAGAATGCACCGAGGTATTGTACTTTCCGGTTATTGATTCGATTGGTGTTTGGAGAAGTTTTCCAAAAGCATAGCGGATGGCAAGAATTAGCTACTAAAGCTAGCGGATCGTTTCTAAGCCGACTTGAATTGTTATTTGATTAATGATAGTTGAAATATTCAGGTAATTCAATCCAAAAACAAACTCGTTGTATCGGCTGTGTATTCTTCTTGGGATTGCCTTCAAATCTGTCTTAGTATTGTCTTCGACAAATATGTGGGAATCTCATCAAATTGCTGTTCAAGAAACTTTAGAATTAATTTTCTCAAAATCCTCCTGCAGTCCTCGAGAAAACTCACAAAAAAATAACATCTCAGACATGCCGTTGTTTTGCATTTAGTGGACACTGAACCTTCAAAATCTATCATATTAAATTATGTTATACTAGCTGAACCCGGTGCGAGCCTTGCTACGCTTGCAACTAAATGAATGAAAAGTTAATAGAACTGGCGCTTTTATGGTTGTTTTCCACGGTCTCCTTCCAGTTTGTACGTAATTTTCTCTTGCATAACCTTAGATTAACATCTTGTGCATAATGTAGCACTGAGAGTGACTCAAGCATCCCTAATTCTTGACTAAGAAGTTGTTCAAACTTCTATCGGAACACGCTGCTTACCCGAGAAATACACATTTTGTGTTTTAGTTGCCTGGATAATTCTTATGTTTAGATGAAATTAGTATTTCATCCAGAGAGGGGAGGTGTCTTAAACCACGATAGGATAAAATCTTGCAGAAAACCCCACATGCCAAATTTGGTTCCATTTGTATGATTAGTTCTCGAGCTATGCAGAAATTCGTGGTTCATTTGCATGAGAGTCCGCCCTTCCAGACGGGGAAGTTGTCTCGAACCATCATAAGAACCTTTTCCGGCTCCAAAAAGCCCTGCATACAAAGCCCTGCATAATGTTTGCAATAACACCATCCTTGCATATCTGTAAAATTAAGGATGATACACAATGTTTTCTTTTATTATCAAGAGAATCCCCTAAGTATCTCTGAAAGGAATTCAAACGTTCTGAGCATACTTGCGGAAAAATGAATTTATTTGCTGAAATAACCACAATGCTTACCTGTCTCCTTGGAGAATGGGCATTAGCCTGGGTCAAAATTCAAATTCCAGTTCCCTTTTGATTTTTGGAAGCCTTTTGGGTCCTATAATAACTGTGCTAAATTTCAGCTCGATCGGTGAAACTATATTTTTGCGTTCGAGGTTTTAATTTTACATAGGATTTTATATGGGAAAACTTGATTTTTGCTAGGGTAGGCGAGTTCTCTAACTTTTTCCTTAACACCACTCATAAGCTTCTGAACAGTGGTTTCTCCTACCATTTTCACCCAATTTGGCCAATCTTTCTTATATTTTTCATCTTCTTCTTGTACCCGTCGGTGCGGTTTTGAAAACCATTTTAACAGGGCTGTCGTCACACATTCTTACGACATGTCCAGCCTATCGTAGTCGACCGATTTCAGCGATGTGTACGATGGGAGGTTCTGCCAGCAACTGATGCAGTTCGTGGTTCATTCGCCTGCTCCACGATCCGTCTTCCATCTGTACTCCATCGTAGATCGTAAGCAGCACCTTACGTTCAAAGACACCAAGGGCGCGTTGGACCTCCACTAGCAATGTCCATGTTTCGTGGCCGTAGCGAACTACCGGTTTAATTAATGTCTTGTAAATGGTCAACTTTGTAGTTCGGCGAACTTTGTTCGATTTTAGCGTCCTTCGGAGTAACGGTACGATTGCCAGCCATAATGCGTCTTTGTATCTCTATGCCGGTGTCGTTGTCGGTGGTCACCAATAAGCCCAGATACACACAGATCATCTACTACCTTGATTTCATCACCGTCGACCTGAACTTGTGGTAGGAGGCTAACATTGTCTTCTCTTGAGCCTCTTTCCTTCATGTATTTTGTTATTGCTTCATGATGTTTTGATTTTTTTGATTCGATGGACTTATGCATCAACAATGCTAATCGCATTCCTCTTATATTCAATAGTTGCTTACATCGCTTCATGTGGAATAGATATGTAGGGCAGTGCAAAAGAGAGAATTGCGGACTGTTAGAGTCGGTTCTCCAGAACATACACGACCAAGTACTTCTCACTTCGAGTTTTGCTGAACACAAATCTCAAATACTATTAAGACTTCATGCATGATATTTTCAAGAAATGCTTGCTCCTCTGAAGCATCCTTTAGTTAGCAATTTGAACCCTCTTGGTTTCCATGTAGCTGTGATTTTTAGTTTCAAACACTTGAAGTGAAAATTATTCTAAGCTTGAATTTATATTGGGAAAGGACTCGGTCGTGTATGTCCTTAAGCATTAAGACAACTAGAAGTGAAATGTCGTAATTACTGCTTTGACTGCATCCCATATAGATGCTAATATGGAGGGAGGACTTTCGATTTCGACAAGGATCCTCACCGACGATTGATCATCAATGTGTGAGAGAACATTAAATTCATTGATGATGACCAAATCCACATTGATGTCATTCGGAAATGAGCGGCATTTAGCTCCCATCCCCAAAGAACTGCTCATGATAGCTAACAAAGCATGCACTAGTTGTAAGTAACATTTGGAACGTCCATTACGGAACAAGGACGAAAAAGAGAAGAAAAACGGAAGGAGCTAGCAAGGTAGGAAAAAGCAGAGCATAATAAGCAACAAATGAACAAAGCTACTTAAAATCGTCAATTGAAAAGAAAGAAGACGAGTTAAAGAGACTTTAGAAAAAGGAGGTTGAGAAAAGATGAACTGCTGAAAAGTACGTTCTAATGGATTTGTTAATGATAATGCCCGATTATTTATAATTTCAGATTGTTTATGGAAGCAAACTCGCGCCTCAAAAACGCCATTGAGAACAATAATATGGCTGCACTTTTAACTATCCTAAAGCCACTATTTGGTCACTTTTTTATTGCCTCTAAGTCTCTATTTGGTCACTATTTTCGACATTTTGGTCAATAAAGTCACTACTATAACGTCAGATAACCACTACCAGCCCTGTACTTACCTTGCCAATCAGGCTAGGGCCGTGGTGGTCTCTGTGTATACCGAAGATGTCTTTATTCTGTTCGGTCCACGACCGAATCTCGATCTAACTTGCTCGTTGTGCGTCTTTTGGTACCCGTTGAATCGTTATCGACAATCATTATTGCTGGGTTGTCGTCCGTCGCTCTTACGGCAAGGCCAGCCCAGCGTAGTCGACCGGGGTTCATGTCCTTGGGTACGAAAGTGACCCCGTTGGCTTCGTACCACTCCAGGACAACATTTTAATAGTGACACGAAGCTAGATCCGTTCAGAAAATCGTAGGGCCCTCGTCTAACTTTAACAGAGGAAGCAGACGCTTCTGTAGACACTCCTTGAGGTAGATCTCCCCGTTTAGTCACAAACGGCGCACTACGTTTGCCACGGGAGCAGATCACTTGCCAAATCACGTATTTCTTAAACTTTGAAAGTATCTGCTTCCTTACTTTGAAAGTAACTTTGAAAGTATCTGCTTCCTTACTTCCTCCGAAACATCAAACTTGTGCTGGGTGGCGAAGAACAGTGGCGAAGAACAGAAGCTGCCGGAAGTCCGCCTTGACGTAAGTCTCATCATCCATGATGAGACAATAAGGCTTCCTCAGGATCTGGGTGTACAGTTTCCGGGCCCGTAACTCTTCCATCGTATTTTGCCTGCACTTTGTACGTCTGCTGTCCATTCTGGCCCTTGGCTCTCTGAACGAAAGACTTGGACAGATTGAACTTTTTGGCCACATCCCTGACCGACGCATTGGGATTCCGCTTAAACGCTTTCACGACACGCTTGTGATCCTGATCACTAATAGAACATCCATGCTGATCGCATTTCTCCTTCCAACAAAAAAACTGACAGCGATAAAAATACAACATCAAAAAACACTCTACAAACTACTTCGACCCAAAAGAAAAAATACCCAGTGGGTTATTTTCTACAGCGTTTTTTTTTTCCGTGATGCAATTTGATTTGGGACACCCTCTAGATGTTCAGCTTTGTAGTTCGGCGAACTTTGTTCGATCTTAGCGTCTTTCAGGGTCCAAAGTTGACACGATTGCCAGCCATAATGCGCCTTTACATCTCTGAGCTGGTGTCGTTATCGAATGTCACCGATGAGCCCATATAAATGAATTTGTCTCACGGCTCGCATTCATCACCGTCGATCTGAAATACATACCCATACCTCTTCCAGATCTTATGAACACTTATTCTCTTCTTCCAATGAATTTCCTCCTGATTGGCTTGTGAGTTAACCGTTTAGATATAGCTAAGGACTTTTCATATGTATCATTGCCACTTTTTGTCGGTAGTCTTTCTCTAGTTCTTACTGTGAAAGTCATTCAGTATGTCTACTAAGATTCTCAAATCCTTTGAAAGATTTTAAACGTTTTTTTTTCCGGCAAAACCTGAGCTTCAAAAAAATGTTCTGGAGGACTCTCCTGTGGTCTACCATATCTATCATATCGACAATGGTAGTTTTCAATGGGACTTCGGGAAACTTCTCTTAGATCTCCTCCTGATGTTCTTAAATTGTTTCTATTTTAAAACGATCCCTAAGATAAATTAATCAACTATTAGAGGAAAGCTTCTGTAACTCTTGCAATGCACTCTCGATGCATATTTTTCATAATTGAAATGGACCCACTAAATTCAACTGTTACATGAATATTTCGCTTAACATGTCTGTTTGCTGACTGTCCTTCAGAACCTTGCGCATTTCAATTTTTCTCACCCCGTATAAGTCACACAAAAAAAGGTCGAGTCGTTGGAACGACCCATGTATTGAATGGCTCAATGTGTAGAGTCTAGGTCGTCTCCCTGGCGTGACGAACTTGCCTCAGGCTGAAAATCACAAAAATAAGCAAAAAAAAAACAACAACAAATTAACATGGGTCAGCTACGCACCCGTACAGAACTTGTCTTGCTGAATGGTAGAGAACTGCATTGGTAAATTTGTTTATTGTCGATGTTGTTATTGATATTGTTAGTCGATAATGAGAACAAATATGGTGCAATATCGGATCAATCAATCTTTAGAGCAGGTAGCCGATGTGGTCTTCTCAATCAATGCATATCAATTATCTCTGACATTCTTCAGCGAGGAAGTGTCAACTTGTTTGTTTACCGATTTCTTACCGATGTGATAACACAACTTTGTTATTTCAATCAGTCATGTCATATGTCCACACTTTTCAATCTTACTTACCTTACCAATCAGACCAAGGCCGGTGTGGCCTCTGCTGTACACAGAAGTTGTCTCCATTGTAACCGATCCATGGCTGTACCTCGCCGGCCTCGCTGTCTGCGGAGAGTCCGCAGGTCGCCTTCTACTTGATTCCGTCTTCCATCTGCACTCCACCGTAGATCGTACGCAGCACCTTCCGTTCAAAGACACCAAAGACGCGTTGGTCCTCCACTAGCAATGCGAATGTTTCGTGGCCGTATATAACTACCGGTCAAATTAATGTCTTGTAGATGGTCAACTTTGTCTTCCGAGACCTGACCCTGGCACTTTTCAATCTGTTATCATCTAATGAAGACGTAAATAATAGCCATAAACAATGAAATTAGACACTAAGAGTTTGCTTTGACATTCATGTTGACCCCCTTTAGGTTCAGACCCCCCGTGGTGGCTGATGGATTCCAAATGATGCCACTAATTTTTCATTCTTGCTCGGGGTGACTTAAATGTGGAAAAAAAAACCTGATATAGCTTGATTTTGCCGTCACAAATTTAAGACTGAATTAAAGTTCGAGAAAGAAAGAAGATCCTTTAAGTATGAAATAGAAAATATTGAAGTAATTCGAAATGAGATTTAGAGGAATCCTCCACAATGATCACACAGATTTTTAAAAAATTTTGAAGGGACTTGCGAGAATATCTAGAAGAAGATTTTCGGAAAATTTAGAGAAAGTCTAAAAAAAAGACCATAGGCCCTGGGCACTGGAAAAACCTTGTGGTAGCTTGAAAACTACCAGGTTCCAGGGCTTATCTGGATCTTTACCCAAACGGGAAAGATGCAAACCAGTGTTTCCAGGGGTGATGTGGACCAGAAGTGCATTTGAACCCACTAGTAGTAGCATTTTAACTTTTAATTTGACACCTTTCCTCATTTTCATACAATATAGAATCTGTATAATTTCAATAATATTACTACTTTTCAAAGAATCGTCTATTTATTTTAATACTTTTATTATAACTGAGTTTTAATATGGGTCTGCAATTTTCTGGAAAGCATCACCACACAGATTCTACATTTGGTTTGGCCGTTTTTGGCAGAGGAGCGAATTTGTTTGTATATTTCTAGAACATAAAAGAAACAAATGAGCCTGGTAGGGTCACAGTGGAAGCAATCCGGAGTCTCATGGACAGTCAGGCATCTCGGCCTCTGGTTGGAACAAGACCAAGTAAGACCTACGTGGACGAAGCACATGCATGCGAGTATCATCTAAGGCGGTATGTTCCCAACAAATCAAAAGTAATAACAACAGAGTGGGTAAGTAAATCAGTTAATATTTCCAAAACTACATACACATCATACATACAAACATAACTATATATTAAAAGACCGCCCACAAATACCCATGTCCAACAGAGCAGCTTATTTTCCCGATGAGTCTAACGTCAAATACTTTGTTCCATTTGGGAATGTAGAATAAGGGAGATAGCTATTACATTGTCACACCTGTACTACATTAAATTGCGCACGTGACACGAATATCACTAACAATGTAATGACACGGACAAAGTACAAAAACACGGACTTTAACAAATACCTGAACAACAAAACGCATACACTGACTGATACTGAATCCCAAAAATTTTCAAGAAGATTATGTGAGCTGATTTCGAAAGCCCGGTGTTTATTTGGTCACCATAGACTAATCCTTCCGGCATAATCACTTGAGAATTTTCAAAAACCAACCCCGATCATTGCAATCCTATGGGGATAAAAAAAAAAAAAGTCTAAAAAAAGACCATAGGAATTGCTTGAACATGGATGGATACTTAATCAAACTGAGGTGTCTGATGACCAACATGCTCAACGGGTTCTTTTATTCTAAAAGTCAGAATTAACTCACAAATGCATACTAATATGGATTACAGATGAAGCCATTTTTACTGTCCTTTCATTTGGAATGCTTGTTCGCGTTTGCTTCGCGGATTTGGCATTTCATTGGTTTATATTTAAATTCCTGTTCCTAACTGAATACTACTTTCGCTCTCCATGGACCTTTTACTCGTAGTTTGTGGGTCGGGAAGGGTAAAATTTCCCAATTAAATTCAAAATTTTAACTTTTATTTCCCGTGTCCTATGAAGTTTTACATATTGTTCGTCGAAGAGTTTCGTTTTAATAGTTCAGGATAGCAACTGTATTTGAAGAAACATAAAAACTGCTCAGATCAAACACTGGCCATGCATCTTTTGAAGCAGACTTATTTTTTAAAGCAGCTTAATTTAATCGATTAGCAGAGCTTTGTGAGACAATTCCAATTTTACGAACAAAAATACAATCTTTCGATCAGCATCTAGTAAATCGCTTTCGTTGCAAATTTTTGCATACTCTTCATAACTATAATGAAATCATTCACCAGAAATACATTCCCTCAGCATTGGTGAGGGAAAAGATTTTTTTTATAGACTGCTTTAAAACTAAAATTGTTGGAAACACTGTTCCCCTTAGCTATTGCTTAGAAAATATAAAATATCTAATGATATCTCGTGGATTCCAAATTGGATCCAATAGGATGATGAATTCCAACTATGACATATTTTAATTAAATATTGTTGCATATTTCATTACTCTATCAAATTCTACATATATTGCATATCATCACATATTATTTACATTCAATTATGATGCTGTGAATTCTACTAAAACAGTTTTAGTGAGAGTGACGCGCCCTTTTTAACAAGCCATCCTGTAGAAAGCTTAATAAGTATTGCGAATTGGGTTATTTGATTTGTTGGATCATATCGTTGGAAGGAGATTCTTATTTCCCATGGATTTCGCGTGAGTATCTCTGCTTACGGGTCCACCCATCCGTTTTGGCCCCTCGTACAGTGATATTGTGAATTAAGTTCACGTGTCGTGGATTCCAAAATTGACAACTTACAGATCAGTCTTCAATTTTATTTTCTAAATTGGGTCAAGCAACGATATAATTTGAGCGTTTGTCCTCTGATTTTCAGTAATTTATCACAAGCAAAAACGTGAAAACATTGCAAAGAAGAGAGCACAGTTTGGATGCCTGCTCAGGACGTTAAGCGCATCTCATTCAGGATAATTAGAGAATTTTGCATGCAATTGTTGAAGAACCATTCTGAGGGTTCTGAACAAATTTTACAATTGGTTTATGATTTGTTTGGTTAGCATCAATACAAATAACACCGATAACTCGATTTGCGATTGCATCTCTCCATCCTCGGCTGCCCAGATCGTTTAGTACCTGGTCTGCCAATCTAGCCTGCTGCGCTCCACGCCTTCTTGTACCAGCTGGGCTTAAAGCGAACATCATCTTTGTATGGTTGTTATCTGGCATTCTCGCAACATGTCCTTCCCAGCGTATCCTTCCAGATGTTGCCACCGTAAGAATACTTTTTTAACGCTTTATTTATTCCAAATTTTACATTATTTTACATTCTAGATTATCCTATGTGCTCCTGCTGTAGTAATTAAAATGTCAACCTTTGATTTATATCTTATTGTGTTAATATTATTTTTTATCTTGTCTATTCAGTATTTTGAACAGGTTTTTTTTTGGTTGCGTGTAAGAATAACTGCTGATTTCTTAAAGCTATTTCTTATTTGTTGACAATTCTGAGTGTCCCTTTGTTTGGGGTTATGAAAAAAAAAATCCTCAGTGTTCTGCGTTTTTAATCGAGGTTCCAGTTGCACAAGCATGTTCTTTTGTAAAGCGAGTCCTGTTTATGAATATGGAAAATACTTTCAATATAACCACGATCAGGCTTTCTCTCTTCTTTTTTTTTTGCTTCATTAAAGTCATCAATTTCAGACACCAGGGCTGGTTCGTAGTTTGTCTTAAAGAGATTTTCTTTTAAGAGGCAATAAAAACGAAATAGATGTTTATCGTAATGAGCGTGAACGTGTTTTATATAATTGGAATGGTCTCACCATGTTTACACTGTGGGCGAGCGAATTCCTTTATTCTGTCGGGTATATTTTCTATTCTGCTTCATAAATGCTTTTCCTCTGATCTGCAATAATAAACACACTGAACACAAAAAATCGAACCTTAGTTAAAGTTTCTCCTTTTATCCGTTTTTTTCATGTTTAGAGACAAGAACCTCTCTAGTCTTTTGTATTGTGTCTCTACCGATTCTGGTTTAGTCTATAACAATGAAATATTGTGACTCTACGAGGCGCTGGTCACAGATGGTTCTTATAACTTGTACAAATATGAGCAATGTAATCCTAGGCACTTAATTTTCCCTCCAGTTAACTTTTAATTGAAATCTCAGGTGCGTTAAAGTATAGATTTATACGTTTTGGTCCAAAACTGACCACCTCTACTAGGCTACATAAAAAAACAGACCTGGAGCTGCTAAATTTGCGCATAAAAAAGAACGATTTTACCCATCGTTGCTTCTCGCTTGCCAAACTACAACAGTTCAAGCGTATTTTAAGCTTTTACGATAAAATCTAAGATTGCAGTATTACTTTATTCTCCTTCAATTTTTCTATCCCATGAGCAGTAACCATTCAATCAGCGGCGATGCAAGCCGATTGCTGTAACAAGCAGCCAACAGTGGTCATGGCAACGGTTATTTATGATGCATAAATGTTAATATAAATTCAGTACACTAAGGTTTTTTTTACACGTTTTTTTGCGAGGTTTTTTTGTGCACGGCTTTTTTGCACGGATTTCGGAATTAAAGCAGTTTTTTTTCACGGTTTTTTCAAACCCGTGTAAAAAAAACCGTGCTAATTCCGGAATCCGTGTAAAAGAAACCGTGCTAAATTCTAAATCCGTGTAAAGACAAGAACTGCGATAACATGCTAAGTCTTTTTCAATGAAAACACTTAGAAGATTTTGTGAACAGTGGAATGAATAGAAAATTTTGGATAAGATATTTTGAACAACTTTCCCGAAGACTTAAACTTTCCATCTTATCAGAATCACAAGATAGAACAAGTTGAAAATGCTCAAGTTTGCATGCCCACTAGCGCACGTAGCTGGGAAATTCCAAACAAAAAGGTCCATCATTTGAATGCCCTTGACCTTCTGAACAATTTTGTATCTTATCAGAATCATGAGATAAAACAAGTTAAAAATGTTAAATTTTCCCAACAAAATGGATCACCTTTCGAATGTCGTTGACCTTCTGAACAACTTTTGAAACTACTTTCCAGATTCTTCAGGCTTTATCAGGACTATGCACGAAGCAATTTACAACATCTCTTTCGTTACAGGATCCTCCAAATGAAGATCATATATAGTAGATACGTATGCTTGTATTTTTGTTTTTGCTTTTATATAAATATAAACATAATTATATTTATGAATATTTCATGCTGATACTGGGACCATCAGGGCACCCGATTGAAACAGACTTGATGGAAAGCGCAGGCATGCCAACTGAGAGTTGAACTCTCCTTTGCTCACAGTTTGTGAATAGAGGGCGGGTTCTTCTCCCCGTCCATTGGGGCATCGTTATGTTTGATAGATCGGGATATCTGAATCACGCCTGGATGAGGCCAATTTGGTAAAGGGGAGTCAATTTTTCTGGAATGCGTTCCTAAGATATTTCCTGAATCGGTGGACCGATTCATCAAAAAGAGAAATTTCAAGCAATCGCTTGAATGGCCTAATGATTGAAGAGCAAATTTCATCTTAAATAAAGGTTATCTGCGCTGTAATAGAAATTTTTCAACAAAACCCTAACAAGGCCCTGAATAGCTGACCGTCTCTATCGCTACTCATATTTCAGTTGTGTCAGATCTGAATGTATCCCACGAAGTCCCGGATTTTTATTCCCATTTCATCCCCCAGCTCCTGAATGTTTCCTCAAAAAATCTGTTCACAGTAACGGAAAAAAAGCAAGTAACCTTTCATGGGAATTATCGGTGACACCGAATCATCGTAAATCCGCGCCTATTCATTTCAATACCTACCTAGCCATCTGTGTATCAAACACATCCAATTGAAAGTTGGAAGTCAAGTTCTTTTCATAAACAAAACAATAAATTGCCATCAACCCCCGAAGCTGGATGGAGAATCTAGGAAGTTCGGCTCGGTTGCTCCCTTGCCTAGCTAGTTAACTTTAACGCTTCGAAGAACCCACCGCACAGTGGTTCAAAAGTGTTCTATTGTAGGTTAGATGTCTAGAATCATTCTTCAACTTCGACATGACCCGACTTCGAGAAAGTTATGTTTTCCTCTAAATCTGACCAATCAAGCATATTAGGTGACGAGCGAAAACATGTTTTTTTCTCTCTCTTTATTTTGATTAATAGCCTTTGGGAAAACCACTGTGCACCGTCATCATCATCATCATCATCAGCGTCGTCGGTTCAATCGAATGTTTTGATTCCCAACAATTGGCATCCGGTGTCAAATCCTGTGTACCCACCACGGCTTAAGGCCGGATGAAACGGCTGACTTTTCCTTTTCTCGGGAAATTCATGCCGTTGATAATCAAACAAACTGGAAAACTTTGGAGTGCGGTGAGATTTGCTTCGCGTCGTCGTCGTCGTCGTCGTCGTCGTCGTCGTCACCGCCTTATTGTGTGATTGCTGAATTCAGTGGGAAGCCGAAGCAATTTCTTTTTTTTTTCGCAGTAAGATGAATAGGTATATTGTATTGTACGTCTTCGCCGATGGGGATTGCCACCCGAGGAAGACGAAAACATGTACTGTATATGCCTGGTAATTTCTCCTCTTGTGATCTGAACTCTCTTTTCAATTTGGATCGTGCTTACTCGAATAGCAGTCACAATTGCGCAACGGGTTCGTTTACGTCAACAAAAAACATTGAAAAACATGATTCTTCTCTGTAGTTCGGTAAATCCAAAAAAGGATTAAAAATCGTATCATTTATCAGATATTTGAATATAAATTACAAGTTTAACAAAAACAACAGCTTAATTAGGAGTGAGGATTTAGTTTTTGATGTACAAGATTATTTGTCAGGTAATAAGATCACAAAATAGGCGAAGCTAGATCCACTGAGTATTTGGCCGCGAAACAAAATGAGACATTTCTTCGCCAAAAAAAAGTACATGAAAAAGTAGTTAAGGTTTCATTCTGCTGGGAATTTATTGAACTCTAAAGGAAAAAAAATAATGAATAATTGTTCATCAACCTTTTGGGAAAATTCGCGGACTTTTTGCTTAAGCGTATCATTTTTTGCACAGTAGAGCTGTCAACTTGATCTACCATCTTTTTCCACCACATCTGCAAGACAGATGATTTGTAAATTGTTTTGCCACAGTTGTACGACACGTTCCTTCCCAGACTAACTCGTGAACTTCAGCACAGTTATTCAGTAGGTCAAGGTATTTTCATTGGCGAATAGTTTAAGTTTCTCTCACTATGCGGCACTAGTGTGCTAATTAAAGGTTGTACGGAATCAATATGCACCAATTTTAAATAGCTGTAACTTTTTGGGTATTTTGTATTGAAATTTTGGGTGGAATTAGTTCAATGTGTATTCGTTTACACTGTGCAAGTTTCAGTGGCAGATGTGGCGAAGAAACTGAATTAAAACCAAAACTTTCGTGCAAGATGCGAAAAAACGTGAAGGACACGTACAAATCCAAAAGATGCCTAATCGCAATGAACGGCAGAATACGGTAGGTTAAATACGAGCACGGAAGCTCTACACCCAGATGTTGACGAAACCACATTGCCTCGTTATGAATGATGCAACGTATATAAAAGCAGAATTTCGGCAGCTTCCGGGGCTCCAGTTCTTCACTGCTCATCATAAATTCGATGTCCCTGATTTGGCAAGCAATTTGCTCGTGTGGAAAGCGGAGCACCCAATTCGTGACAACTGAAACGGTCAATGGGTAGGTGTACCTAAAGGAATGCCTCCAAAAGCGTCTACTTCCTCTTCTGAGGTCACACGATGGTCCTACGGTTTTCTGGCCGGATTTAGCCTCGTACCATTACTCGAAAGAGGTTTTGGAGTGGTACAAGACTAAGGAGGTCAATTTCGTGCCGAAGCATCTCAACCGGCCGAACGCACCGGAACTGCGGCCAATTTAAAAGTACTGGGCCATCATGAAGAAGGCACTTCGGAAGCATCCTAAGGAAGTGAAATCGGTGGAAGTTATGAAAAAAAAAATGGATTGCCACGCAAAAAAAAGTTAGTCCAAATGTTGTACAGGACCTAATGAGTAGTGTAAAGAAGAAGGTTCGTGCATTTGGATATGGAATTGAAATTGAATTAAACAAACATGGAAAATATTCATAACATGTTTCATTTTACTCCCTGGAAGTTTGAAGATGATTGGATGAACGGGCAAATTTTGCCGAATATTTGTGTGTGTCGCTATTTGATTCCGTACACCCTTTAGTTTCAGTAATATGATATTTTTTGGCATCCTGACCAGATTGAATGCTTCTGTCTTCGACAATGTTGTTCAGTGGATAAAGACCTTTTGAATGGTGACTAGCAGTTCATTTTTTTCTCGCTACGTGGCGTTAGTGTGCCGATCTATTTCCTAAAGGTGCCATACCTGGAGATCCTGACAATTTGGAAAGATGTTGTCTTGGAATAAGTTTTTCAATGGAAAGAAACCTTTTCATTGATACCAGAAGTTTACAATCTTTTCGCTATGTGGCGCTGGTGTGCAATCGAGTTTCCTGACCAAGCTGTAGCTTAGTACAGGGTGGCCACAGACTCGGGAAAATCGGGAAATGTGGGAAGCCAAAATCATCGGGAAAAAATGCCGGAAAAAGTCGGGAATTTCAAAAGCCATCGGGATTTTTTGTCAAATGGAAGGAACCATACTCACACCTTTTTTAAATGAGTAGCGTTTTTGTCGTTTACTTGGCCCAACGATCTCATTAAAGGAATGAAATGCAGTGTTTTTCTGCAAACCCAGCATTGTTTTCAACTGGAAGGCGTTGACTGGAGAAATCAGTGAGCCAGCCCTGGGTTTGAGGTCCTCAACAATGCCTTCGAGAAAGGGCTAAGTCGAAACAAATTTGCATGTGGATCATTTTCTGCTGGTTTTTTTAACCTGTTCAAAACGTACCGCTTAGGGCATCTTCAGCGGTTGTCTATTTTAGGAACAACTTTATACTTGAGTTGTATCAGCAAACTTGAATAGAACCAGCTAAAATAGACCATTTTTGCGTTCCCCGCACCGGTGTTGTATTTTTTGTTATTAAATCCACGAACACCTAACATCCTGTCAATCATTCAACATCCAGAGAACAGAAGTTTTGTTTTTTAAAGAGACCTCAGATTTTTTGCAAACTTTTTGACTGATATTAGATAATGCTGTTTTTTTATTTGGCAGCGGAAAAAATGTCGGCCGTGATTTCCGTTTCGGTAATCAGAAGCTGTTCCAGGACTACTTTAGCGACACCTAACCTATGAAAAGAAGCACTTTCTGCGTCGTTTAAACATGCCAAGGGAGATGATCCCGGACATTATGCGACAACTAGAGTCAACTGATGACTTCTACCAGCTGTTGCGATGCAGCTGGAAATGTTGACCTGAGTCCGTTACATAGGTACACAGCAGCCTAACGGACGTTAGCGTACGGTTTCTCAGCCAGGTCTCTCGACCAAAACTTGAGGATTGGTGACAATTTGCAAATCTTGAGGATTGGTGACATTTGCAAATCTATCCGGAAGACTTACGGCAGTATTTGTGTCCCCCAACACCGGAAGAGGTGAAGGAACTGATGAACGAAAATGCTTCCCAAAAATTCAGTGAACCTCTTAGAAACTCAGGGAACTTATCAAAAGCTCGGTATACTTCTTAGAAACTCAGGAAACCTCCCCGAGGCTTTGCTATTCTCCCTGATCTTAAGGGAACATCCTAAAAAATCAGAGGAACTTTCCAGGAAATCAGGAAACTTCTTAGAAGTTACCGGGTTCTTTCTGGAAGTTCTTCCAGCATCTTCCCTGAAATTTAGATTGTTTCCTTGAAATTCAGGAAATTTTCCATTAATTCAGGGAGCTTCATACAAAATCAGGGAAATTCCCAAAAGAAAAGGGTTCCTCACAGAAGTTCAGGCAACTATCCAGAAATTCAGAAGTCTAGAAAACTTATCAGATTTGAATCCTAGAGAGTTAGAGCTGTTTAGTGGAATACATGTAACTAGAAACGACGAGAAAAATTAGTAATTTCCATTTAATTCCAACTACCCCTGCTTATCTTGATAGAAACGCGTATTTTGTCTACAATGTGCAGACTTCTTCAGTGTCGTGTACTCATAACTCGAATGACATAAACTTCAAAAATATCTATTAATCCAATATATATTATCTCATCTTCCCAGTCGGGAAAATAATGCAAACATGCGGGAAAATTTCGGGTAAAATGCGGGAATCTTTAAGTTAAGATTGTGTGGCCACCCTGTTAGTATTTTGATCCTTTAAAATGTTCGATAAAGTGGTTCACTAGGTCACCAACTTTTCAGTGGTGACTATCAGTTCCGAATCTGTCCGCCACCCGGCACACTATTGCAAAGTTTTTGGAATATTTTGAATCCGTCTCGAATACAAGGCTTCAGTCTTTAGCAAGGCCGTTCAAGACCTATTGATTTGTGATCAGTAATGCAGGATATTTTCACTACTGACTAAGGTATAACCTGGTATTACGTCCTTTTGGAATGATTTTGTCATCGATAATGTTGTTCAACGAATCATAACCTTTCGATTGATGACCAGCACATAGAATTTTCTCGCTACGTGGCGCTAGTGTGCTTGTACTTTTTCTGAATATACTGCACCCTTGTATTCTGGTCATATACAACTCAGTAGTTCAATATCTTTCGATCCAGTTTATAATTTTCTTATTAGGTGCAGCAAGTGCTTAAGTGATTTTCCGGATTATGCAAAGGTTTTTTTTTTGCACGGGGGATACGTTCCACTTTTAGTATGGACCCGTGTAAAAAAGACTAAATAGAGTTGATAAATTCACATGCCTTAACATTTTATAATGCTTCGATTTTGTTTGTATGCGTTACCCTTACATGCAGTGGTCAAATACAATTTTCTAAAATTTTGAGTATTTACATTGTGATTTTTTTGAAAAACTGCCATATGATTACCTTTTGCCCAAAACGTAAAATGTGATTTGAATCAGGTCGATAAGTTGTTCCGTTCTGGAGTTATCGCCGAAAACAAACCGTGTAAAAAAACCTTAGTGTATTTTAGGATTCTGTCCATTCAGAAAGTTTATATCTTCGACCAGAATTTTCAGTGACCCAAAACTTTTTGATTGGTGACTGGAAGTTCCGAATTTTAATGATTTTTCTTGATTATGCAGTAACTTGAGATCCACGTTAAATAGTAGGGTTTCACCTTTAGTGAAGCTTCTGGTGGATCACTTACTTCCTTATGCTGGTCCAACGTCGGATTCTAGGCAAGCACCATTTTTGCGGGGTTGTTGTCCGTCATTCTTACAACATGTCCCGCCCACTGTACCCTTCCAGCTTTAGCGACTTTCTGGATACTGTGTTTGTCAGCTAGCTCGTGGTTCATCCTTCATGCACCACCAAAGATGGCCCTAAGCATGCGTCGTTCGAAAACTTCAAGTGCTTGCAGGTCCTTTGCGAGAATTTTCCAACTATGCGGAATTAGTATGGAAATGATTATCCAGTAAAACTCAGATCCTAATCTACACTTATAAAGGTGATAATTCCGGAATATACCCAAGAAAATACTGAACTATTAATTACTAATGAAAAGATCATGGTCTACTGAACAACTATATCAAAGACATAAACGTTCTACATGGCCAGGCTTCCAAGATATAGCATATTTGGTAGATTTTTTTACACACTAGCGCCACGTATTGTGACAAATCTGAACCTTGGCCTGCATAATTTTTTTGTCGAATACTAAAACCATCCATTTGGTCAGGATTTAACGATAAAGATCTTTTAAGAAATCGATTTGAACACTAGAGCCCCGTTGTTATAAAATTCTTAACTAACAGTCACCCTTTGTCGAAGACAGAAGCCGTTTATATGGTCAGAGACGTGGCTGGGTAGCTCAGTGGTTACCCGTTCTGCTTACTGAGCAGATAGTCGGGAGTTCAATCCCAGGCCCGTCCCCTTCCTTGCTATTTGTCACTTGCCTCTTTCTATCACCACTAGATTTAAAATAATATAGTAGTCTACTGCGCTTCCATTGATCGCATCGCTTACCATAGTGAATACATGATCTATAAATAACCTGCCTCACTAACACAAATCTATCCTTCCCTTGACAATTGTGGAGACGCAGAGGTAAATACGGTCTCTTACCAACGATTGCCAAACTAATCATCCTTCCCCCTCCCCAAAGACCGTGAGGACGTGGCAGGTGCCGATACTGATCTATAAATAGAATGAACTAGTGAACTTGTACATTGAAGATGTAAAGCTACTCCCAAGCTCCATCTATATGTGGTTCTCTGTGCAATTACACTAGTTCTGATCGGTAACGGAGTAGCAACTACGAAACGCACGGTCTTTTTTTAAAAGATGGTCAGGATTACAGGACATACCAAGTTGGAACCAGTTATATCAAACTTGATACACTACATATTTTATTCACGCGAACACGTCTCTTACGCCCTCCTCCCTGGTAGAATTCAACGCTACGCAATCTACGGAATATGCTACGCAAGAAAACGACATATCCAGACATCGCCAGACCCAACGAACCCAAAAACAATCTCCGATTAATCGAAACGAGGTCCAACGTACTACTAAAGTCCTGTTATGAGGAACACGTCCAGCAATTGTGGGCGAACCTGAATCGGCATTTCGTGAAATTCGTGAAGTCACAACGATCTTGTGATAGTATTCCTTACACAGTTGAATTCCACGGGGTCGCCGCTGGCATTTATGTCGATGCTGCGAACATGTTTGCGTGCTTCTTCAAATCAGTTTACAGTACAAAGGCGCCACCTCTGTATCCAACTAGCTTCGACAACATACGGGAGTTCAATATGAACTTCCCAGCGCTTTCTTTCTCGCCGGATGACGTCTTGAAAGCCTTGAATGAACTTGATGCTTCAAAAGGCCCTGGTTTGGATGGGATTCCTCCATCTTTTCTAAAGTTTTGATCACGCTCTCTTGCTTTTCCGATATATGCTGCAGATTTAGCCGTTTGTTAAGAGAGAGAAAATTCCCTCGGACTTGGAAGACTATGTCAATTGTGCCAATCCATGAGGCAGGAAATCTAATCCTTGTTGGAAACTATCGTGGAATGTCGGTTCTATGTTTTTTTCCAGTTTTTCGCCGTTTTTACACTTTTCTTAAGCTTCCGCTTCATTATTGCCCAAAATTACTCGATGTGCCGGAACTGTGGGCAGTTTGGTGGATTTATGTTTTTATCGATGAAATCTACGTTATCATCGCGGTACCACTGGATGACTTCCCGGCTGTAGTGGCAATTCGCCAAATCTGGCCAAAACTTAACGGGACCTTTATGGGCTTTAATAAAAGGTAGTACGCGGTTTTTGAGGCATTCTTCCTTGTGCAGCTTCGAATCCATCGTCTTATTCGTCACGAAACCTTGGGTCTTTGCTCCGCAGCTGCATACCCCTTGCCAAATCATCAGTTTTATGGCAAATTTGTCCATAAAAGCAAACTTAAACTTCGCAGGAACATCTCCTCGTGCCGTCGCCATGTAGAATTTTTGGCCAGGAAGCTGTCCGAAATCCATTTTGGCGTAGGTTTCATCGTCGACAAACAGGCATCCTTGGAACTTCGTCAAAATCTGCTGGTACAATTTCCGAGCTCGAGTTTTGGTGATGAAACTTTGCTTTAACGTTCTGTTTGGTTGCTTGCTGGCTCGATAAGAACGATATCCTGCTCGCAAACGAATTCTTCGAACGGTACTGCGAGCAGCGACAGGCGATTTCTCGATGCGATTTCATTATCTGATAGTCCAGGGTTTGCTCTGACGGTTCTCAACACCTTCTGGTTCAGCTTGGGGTCATATGTTCCACTACGACGCTTACCTTGAGGCACTTGATCCACGTTCTTTTGCTCCCTGATAGGTTTGAGCACATCATACACGGTTCATTTGGCGATTTTCAACGTTTGGTCCCAATTTGGTTCGTTGAGTGGATTTTCTCTTACTTGACTGACCGCCAGTCCTTCGTTGTGGTAAATTCCGCACACTCGAGAACTTTCGCAATCACTTCAGGAGTATCGCAAGGAAGTGTTCTTGGCTCAATGGTCTTTGTTCTTTTCGTTAATAATCTGTGCCCTCGTATTCGCATTACCTGAAGATTTTTAGAGACATTATGTCCGCACTTGACTGTCTTGTCCTTCAAAACGATATTATGTAAGGTAATTTCGTTCTCCCGTCGTATCGAGACCATCGCCCATCAGTACCTAGTTGGTGCGGTGACCCATTAGAATGAGTCACATCTGTTTGCGACCTAGGTGTTACAATTGACTCCAAGTTGAAATTTAACGAACACGTTGCGGCCATTTACAACATCGGTGCGGCGATGTTTTTGCGTTTGGTCTAAACAATAAATTCAAACCACGATGTGGACCACCGTTGAAGATGCCCTTATGTTATTGCTTCATGATATCTTGAGGAAAGCCACGTTTTTACACAGGTAAATTACATGAAGTCGAACGCCTGCCTGCCCGCTTACGAAATCTTTTCTCCTCATTATCATTTTGGCAAAGAATGGTGCGATATAGACAGTTTTGGAACGAATCAACACCGATTAATAATAAATTATACTAGAATTGTTAATTCAGTTAACATCAGGTTAGATATTGCAGTGAACCACTAGGTTCCCATGTGGACGAGCTGCTTCAGTCCAACCTGGCGGCATTTTGAGTTTTAAAAATTCAAATGACTGTATTTTCTCTGACCGACGTTTCGGCCACGGTTGTATACCTTTTTCAAGGAAACATTTTGTATGTCGTTATGGCCAATATTTTATGTCGTACCATTCGTAATGGGTCACATTTTGGTTTCATTAGAAGTGTTTTATTTCTAAAATTTTCGTTATTCTCGTCGGTGATCTCAGCTGTGTCCAAGTTCACGAAACTACGCTATCTCATACGAAGTTCTACTTCACTGGGCAATCACTTCGAATTGGCTTTACAATCAGTCCAATTCGGTAACTATGACGGCAATTGTTATGTAGAACACACCAAACAAGCTATGTGACCATTAAGCAGTTCGACACCCTTCATCAATGGAAAATAAGCGTTAATCGATAGTTGTTGTACTGAACGGTTGGAGGCCATTATACCGAAATATCGCAGACGCAATTACATCGATACATAATGTAACAACGTAGTTGGATGGGGGCCTCCCTTAGATCAGTCGGTAAAGGGGCAGATTCAAAGCATGGCCTTTTCGGAGGTTGTGAGATTGCTTTTCAGTTCAGGAAACCAGATTAAAAAATAAATCGTGTCCATATTATCATATCCTTTCATCCGCATTCTTTGAACTTTCGCATAATTTTTTCCACTGTTTTCTCGTGATATTTACAAATATTATATCATAAATGATCGTGAAAGTCTTTGTGAAAAGTAGTTTCTTCAATTACACTTGGATATTTTCCTGAAATTTCCCAAGTTATATTCTTAAAAATCATAGTGAAATGCTTACATTAAACTGATTCGATTAGTCGTTGATTATGACACGTTTTTATTAAAACTTAAACCATTCATAACTGAAGCCGAGAGCCGACCTGACTCTCGCTTCAGATGCCCAAAAATCCCAAAGGAGGCAGAATTACATTACTTCAAACATCACCATTAAAGAAATCCAAAGTGGGCTCTTAGTACCCGAAAATGATGATTGCTTTCACGCATTTACTTGTTTAACGTTCACTCAATCACTTCAACTACCTGTTCGGGATAATCGAAATGTCACCAACCCAAAGTGTAATGAGGGCCATTTCAGTAAATTATGTCCACCTTTCGCTGGATTAACATAAATCACGTCATTGTCGTGGATTATGTCATATCCTTTGCGTAGAAAATTTGACACCCTTACTGACGAAGACGACATTTGTCAGTGTCATTAAGCATCGTTTTATTTTGAGCCAATTCAAACGGTGTGTACAAAAACGCTGAAAACCGTAGCCATATAAATTGATCAAACTACAGACAACAACAACTCAGGGGAGGGTTCCTTTATTACACAGCCTTTCAGCTAATCCACGACCGAACTTTTGTATATGTGCCATTACCTGTGAGAGGTATCGAGTAGCCCACTCCAACAAACACGTACACTTACACACAAGCCTGTACGAACTTCTCCAATTCCAACAACTCATCACCTCGATCAAAGGAAAATGGCAACAAAAACAACAACAAACTTTCGTACTTCAACATCAACTCAATAATGGGACGGTGACGCGACGCGGGTAGGCTTATACAGGTACCGAGAGACAGGGGGTAACATTCATGCAACGACCGAACCTGGCTCTGGCTTAAGCCAGCTAAACTAGGACCGAAAGAACTCAGCAAAATAAAAAGCCATCATCGTCGTCGTCGTCGTCGTCGTCATTGCCGTCGCCGTCGGTCATGGAGACCTTTGCACGGCCAACATTGCTCTTGCCTCACACTTTTGTGGCTGCTGCCTGCAGCAGACCCCTCCACAGTTTCTTTTCCCAAACGCGGCTTTGAAGCGCGGCATTCTTGTGCACGACCACGACTTTGTGCATGAGATTGGCCGTAGGATGGTTCAGAAAGTTTTGAGAGTTTGACTGTTTTATTTGATGAGGATAATGCGTGCGATATTTTTTTTTGTTTCTTGAAAGACAATTTGCTACCGGCGCAAACTGTCACAGTACGTTTGTTATACCCTCTATTCAAAAAGGCTAATAATGTTTTTGTTTATTTGATAACTTACACAGAAAAAAAGAGACATTGAATTTTACACGTAACTAATGCAGATAAAGGGAATGCTAGATTTGGCAGACAATAATGGGATATTTCATGTAAACTTGAGCCAGATTAGGCCTGAATCTAGTCTATTGTATGATATATTTCAAAAAATTTTGTATGGCGCATGGAAAATTGCAAACAATTTCGTTGTTTACGCCTCCTTTGGCTTGGAATTGAACAAGGGGAAATTTTACGGCCTGTTAAAATTCATTATTTTTTTCTGTGTTATGTCGTTATTTAAGTTAGTTTTCCATTTTTTAACGTGTAGTCAATGTTCTTCTTCTTCTTTTTAAGCATTTTAAGCTTATTGCTTCTACAATTATTGCCTGCTCTCAACTAAGTGTTCTAAATGCAATTCCACAGTTATTAATTGAGACCTTTCGATGCCAAGTACCATTTTTTGCATTAGTATTGATTGTGTGGCAAGTACAATCATACCCTATTGCCCAGGGAGTCTAGAAATTTTCCTTAACGAAAAGTTCCTAGACCAGACCGGGAATCTAACCCAGCCACCCCCAGTGTGGTGTTGCATTGTAGCTGTGCCTTCACCGACTGACCCAGTTCTTACAAAACCCGTCAAGAATTATGTACGAGTTATCCTGAAAATTTCCGAGGAGGTTGCATGTAACCTAACGAAATTCATGTTACTGCGGTTGTACTATAATGGACCACTTGGCCTAGCAGTTTCGACTTCTAATCAAACTCAGTAATAAGTCAAAATTTTGAGATGCTTTCTTTTTGAATTCCGAAAAGATATGTTCACATTTATGCCTTTTGATAAATATATAGTTTTTCTTGGACCTGAATTTCTAAAATCATCCTCTACATGACACCGAAATTCACTAGGTGCTAAGGAGTGTATCGAAAAGTAGTTATAAACTTCCAAATAATAAAATAGGCATGAAAACATGGTTAAAATTAACATACTATTTCAGTTTATTATAGCTTAACATGTTTACAAAAGATACAAACGGAAAAACTAGTCATCATGTTCATTTCTGTAGAATGCCCGTACCTTTGATTTGACACCTGCCATCAAATTCTGCACAGTGACCTTTGTGCACTTCCTGGATGCCGCTGCCCAATTTTTCTTAAAATCGGTCATGTTTTGGGACACTGTACCATCCTTCTTAAATATACGCTTGACTATTGCCCAACAGCGTTCAATCGGTCGCAACTGGGGACAGTTTGGTGGGTTGATGTCTTTTTCTACGAACTTGATGTTATTCTCCGTCAGCCACTGTAGAGTGGATTTGGCGTAATGTGCCGATGCCAAATCTGGCCAGAAGAGAGAAGGGGACTGGTGCTTTCTATACAATGGTAGCAACCTGTTCTTCAAACATTCCTTTTGATAAATCTCAGCATTTATAGTTCCTTTTGTATAGAAAATTGAAGAACGCAAGCCACATGTGCAAATAGCTTGCCAAATGAGCACCTTCTGACCGAATTTCTCCATCGCAACAGTCGTATCTGCGGTTGGCACACGTTCCCCAACAGATTTAGTATAAAACTGCGGCCCCGGTAGCGTTCTTGAATCTTCTTTAACGTGTGTTTCGTCATCCATCAAAATGCACTGGTCGACATTGTCCAAAATGCAGCTGTACAGCTTTCGAGCCCTGGTTTTGGCACGAGACTTTTGTTCCGGAGTTTGTTTGGGCACTTTCTGCTTTTTGTACGTCTTCAAGTCATTCCTGCGCTTGATTCGTTGAATCATTCCGATGCTGGTCCTGAACTTCTTGGCTAGATCGCGAGTAGAGGCAGATTTGTTCCGTTGAATATAATCCACAACTTTTTGGTCCAAATCGGGGTTGCTGGAGCCGGGTTTCCGGCCACTTCTTGGTAAATCCTTGAGGGAGCACTCCTTACCAAACTTTTCGATGATGCGTTTTACACTTGCCGGGTGAACATTTACTCTTTTCGCAATCTGGTTGTAAGTAACACCCTTTTCGGTGCACCAAGTTTGCAGAATTTTCTTTTTAGTCTCAAATTCAATTCGCGACATTTTGAATACAACTTTATCAACGGAAATGAATGAACCGAATAATCATTTTTGACATGTAAACAAAGCAAATGGCGCTTACACGCTAAAAATATATACAGTAGTTTATGCGTAATAACGCATCGAATGTTTATAACTACTTTTCGATACACTCCTTACTGCGAATTATTAAGAATATTGATCACACAGTTTTAAAAAAAACATCTAATGCACATAAAGGGAACGCTAGATTTGGCAGAAATTATTGGGATATTTCAGGCCAATTAAGCCAGATAACGCCTAAATCCAGCCTGTTGTATAAAAGATTTCAAACTTTGTTGTATGACGCATGAAAGATTGCTGACAATTTCGTTGTTTATGTTTCATTTGGCTTGAAATTAAACGAGGCGAAATTTTACGCACCTGTTAAAAGGCTTTTTTTACTGTGCAAAGCAGCTGTGCAAATTATTGGGGAGTTATTGATCAAAACAAAGTTCTGAGCACTGATATTTCAAAACAATAATTCCTAAAATTCATTGATTTTGCAAATGTTTCAGTTGAAAATGTCAGCTCAGATATAAAATTAAGTAGAACATTATTTTTGGTGTAACCTAGAACATTTTTGGTGACCAAGAGAATTTAAAACTATAGAAAGCTAGTTTATCGGACAGTTTTGAGAAAGTCGGTAGGAAAATCTGATAATAATTCACAATGAGAACTGAAAGGTGTTAACAAATATATCGACTTAGATCTGCAACTTCATACGGAGATCCTTCGGAAGTGAGTTAAAAAATATGGAAGCAACTAATAAAAAGAGCTTGAGGGAATGCTCTAGAAGATCTGACGAATTCTACTCGATCCAACCAGAATTTCTAAGAATAGCACAAAATCATAGGAACAGCTAGAAATATTATTGGAAGTTTATTAAAAGATCACAGTGAAGAAATTCCATAGAGAAGAGTCCCCAAAAGTTGATTATCTCTCACCTCTGTCGGTCTGGTCTCAATTCCAGCCGAGGTCAATATTTTGAGATGCTTTCTTTTATAATTCCGAGGAAATATGTACACATTTATGCCATTTGATAAATATATAGTTTTTCTTGTACCTAAATTAATTCCTCTACATGACACAGCTATTTACTAAGTGCTACTGCAAATTACTGAGGAAAAGTTTGTTCTTATATCCAGAATACAATCCCAATTGGGATTATTGATCAAAGCAGCTGTAAATGATTGGGGAATTATTGATCCAGGCAAAGCTAACTGACCACTGATTTTTCAACACAATTATTTATAAAATTCATTGATTTTGCAGATGTTTCTGTTGAAACATTTGAGCTCGGATCATAGAGTAAAGCATTATTTATAGTGTAACGTAAAACATTTTTGGTGACCAAGAGAATTCAAAACTACCCAGGTAAACAATAAGCATTAAATAAAGCACGTAAGTAGCCCCATATGCGTCTTAACGTCAAGCGATATAATGCATATGAGCATTATATTCATTTTAAATGCTATTCAAAAGCAGGTTTTGGCCCGCTTTACGGCCAGTTTAATGCTGAACCCCACCAAAAGAAGTGGTCTTTGTTGACAGTATGTCATTCATTGGTAGCATGAATTGGTAACGTTTGCAAATTACAGCTAGATGACAGCAGTTGAAATGTTGTTCTGCTGCTGGGGAGTTTAGCTTTTAGAATGCTGTTTAAATGCTTGATTGAAAAACCAAACCAAAAAAACCAAAAAAGATAAGACCTATTTTCAATTATAGATTTTATTCATTTGCCTGTTTTGCCTCTTATATTTTTTTCTTCTCCTGTACTGATGATGGTGGATGTTTTGCTTTCTTTTCAGACCCACTATTTTTTCTTACTACATTGAAATATGCACTATTTCTGTATCATACTAGCTTTTATGATTCTTCTTGTTGTACATTGGCAGCCTAAATGCATAGCTGTTGTATAATAGCGTATGCAATGCTGCCGTAAGGTTAACTGCCTGATATCTGCATTTTTTATGCTTGATATATTATTTGCATAAAGCACTGAAAATGCTTAATTAAAGTTGTTTACAAATCGATAATTGTCCAAATTTTCAAAGCGTTTCATCATCCTCGCTTACTTCTGCATCAGGACTATAATAGTCCTCACTTTGGTGATTGAATCATCTTCATCCGAATTGTGCAAGCCATCTGTAAACATCTGTAAACAACTTTAACTAAGCATTTTCAGTGCGTTATACTAATAATATATCAAGCAACAAAAAAGCAGATATCAGAAAGCTATCATTACGGGTAATGTACAGCAAGAAGCATCGTAAATGCAAGTATGATGCAGAATTAGTGCATATTTCAATGCTTATCGTTCACCTGGGTATAGAGAGCATTCTGAATGATCTGGAGCTAGTTTATCGGATATTTTTGAGGAAGTCGGTGGAAAAACCTGGCAATAGTTCACCATGAGAACTGAAAAGTGTTAACAGATATATGTACTTGGATCTGCAATTTAATACGGAGATCTTAGTGAGTTAAAAAATTTGGAAAAAAAAATCACAAATAGATCTCGAGGAAATGCACTAAGAGATCTGACGAATTCTAATGGAACTAACCAGAAGTTCTGAGAATAGCGCAAAATCATAAGAACTGCTAAAATTATGATTGACTTATGAGTGACTCCCTTAGTTCAGTCGGTAAAGGCACAGCTACAAAGCAACACGATGTCATCAAAAGCTCTCAATTAATAATTAGGGAAGTGCATTTAGAACACTGAGTTGAGAGCAAGCAATAAGCGAATTGTGAAAAACAATAAGCTTGGAATACTAAAAAGAAGAAAGAAGTGAAGAAATTCCATAGAGAAGATTCCTCAAAAAGTGATTGCCTCTCATCGTTGTCGTTCTGAAACGAAAAATCTCTGATCACGTCTTTATTCGGAAGGAAAGTGTACCTCCTTAGTACTTGAGTAGAATTCTGGAAGTTCTTACAAAATGTTCCAGGCAGAATCTTAAATCTACTAAATACCACGAAAAGACCTCCAAAAGTCTTGAGAAAATCTTGACTAATGGTAATGGGAGATTCAAAAAAATCTTGAGAATATCAAGGAGAAATATCCGGAATATCTGGAAGAGGTTCACGGGAAGTAATTCGCGCACAAATTAATTGACGTGAAATAGAGCATTTTTTGTGAGTTCTCGACACTGAAGAAGTCTGTAAGAAGCAGACGAAATAGGCCTATCTGTCAAAAGATAAGCTCATAGTAGAAATTAAAGGAATTTGCTCGCGTTTACTAGCGAAAATTTGAGAAAAAGTGTTTCAAGATTTTATTTATTTAATATTTTTTAAAAAGTGATCAAATGAAGTGTTAAATTTTAAATTCTCCTAGTTTTCCAATCACAATCGTTCTACTAATACGCTCAAAAAAGTTTTTTTTTTTAAATAGTGTTTAAAAAAAGCATTTTTTGTGTTGGATATAAAGGAAGATCGTAACAAGAAGACGCTTTTTGGAAGATCTAGAGGAACTTTTGAAAATGCTTAGAGTTAGTTTGCAGTCCTATCAAAAGTATGCAAGATTTCACCAGATTCTGTTAGAAAAACGAATTTTGTAGAATTTTACAGAATTTCGTTTAGCTATGAATCAACATGAAATACATCAAGCGGCATTCCGCATACATGATGATTTGCCGTACAAAATGTGCAGAAGATAATATTGTTTGTAACTAATATGAACTGTAGAATATTGGATAAATTTTCAACAAGTTTCCACCGTTAATATGTTATTGCTTCTTCGGTCACTGGCAAATTCGTTCAAAATAAAATTTCCATCAAATTAAGAATAAAATATTCCTTTATTCGTTAAAATTCTGTATATAAAGGGTGTTCTTATCAAAGTTTGGTCAAACAGTAATGTGTGTGAGTCGATCAAAGTTTTGATTAATAAGTCAAATTCTTTCTCTTTTTCAAGTTCAGTTACTACAGAATACAGGAGAAATATTCAGCTAAGCTTCCTTTTTATCGAACACCTGCCATAAGATTTTGTACAGTTCTAATGGTTCCGCTTGACGATGGCCCAATATTGTTCGATTGGGCGGAGCTCTGGCGTGTTGGGAAGGTTCTTGACGTCCTTGGGCACCACCTGAACGTAGTTGGCAGCATACCACTCCATGACCTTTTTTCCGTAATGGCAAGATGCCTAATCCAGCCAAAATAGAACGGAACAATTGTGTCGTTTCAGGAAAGGCAGTAGATGTTTTTGTAGGCATTCGCTCAGATAAATTTCCTGGTTGACGGCTCTGGTCGCAATGTAAACGTTGCTCTTCAAACCACATGTACAGATGGCCTGCCACACCAGATATTTCTTCGCGAACTTTGACAGTTTAATGTGCTTGAAAATATCTGCCACCTCTCCCCGTCCGGTTGCCGTATAAAATTCCTGTCCAGGAAGCTGTTTAAAGTCTGCCTTGACGTGAGTTTCATTGTCCTGTACTACGCAATCAAACTTCGTCAGCATCGTCGTGTACAACTTTCGCGGTCGTGCGTTGGCCGACGTGTTTTGTTTATCGTCGCGATTTGGAGTCACCACTTTCTAGTAAGTCGACAGTCCAACTCGTGTTTCAGCTCTATCCACGGTTGAAAGCGCCACTCCCAGCTTTTTTGCGACATCTCGGATTGGGGTTCCGCTCGAAGCAGTGGGCAACTCTTTTTGTCGTCGCTGTGGCCTCCAACTTTGGATTTCCTACGATCCAGCTTTCCTGGCTGTCGACAAACGTTCATCGAACACTTTCAATACGTTGGTAACAGTTGATTTAGCCACATTCAACAATTTCGCCAACTTGGCGTGAGAGTAGTTTGGATTTTCGCCATGCACGTGCAAAATTTTGATGCGTTGCTTCTCTTCCTTTGATGACATTTTGAAAACTGAAGTGTTCATCTCAAAATCAAAATAGAGGCATGATGCTACACGCACACATCTTCAAAATGAGGGGTGTGCAAAATGTTTTGATGCACGATGAAAGGAATCGCGTCAAGTTTAAGTCGACCAAATTTTGATCGAAACACCCTTCATTGCTTGCAGCCTATTAAATTCGTTTAAATAATTCTTTTCATTGAATTGCTAACGCTTTCAGTATCGTTGGAAACAAATTTACCAGCAACAAAATCCGAACAAAATCAAGAAGCATTTTTTGTTTTATCATACTTCTGTGGTGCTTCCGCTTTTAAAACCTCGATAAAACTCGACTAAACAACAGGGAATGAACATTCTCAAGTCGAGTGGCCACGCTGATTCTCTATCACATCCTTCGAATGACTCAGTTTTAGTCACATGACAATTCTGTGTGACTCATTCTCCTCTTACATCACTTTGCTGATTAAAATTTCTTAATTTTTGAACCCATAGAATCCTGTTTCAGCAACTCATTCCTTATTATATAGCTGTTTAGCATCGTGGAGGCTTATCTCCTTAAAGTCTTCTACTATTGATAGATCAGCAGGTCATCTGAACCTGAAGTTGCTAGCGGGAAAAATTGTCCATTTCCGAGGGACATGACACGATATTCTAATGCATGAAGGTTTTCGTGTAGTGCTGGCAAATTTCATGGCCGTCACGAAAAAACAACGAAAAAACAGCCCATCTTACAATCATGAGCAGAATCGAACTATCATGAGCTTCTTTGTCATGCTCAAACCATCATGAAGTCATGAGATTTTTCCTCATATGATTTTGTTTCTTGAATATTCTGAACATTAATCAATTTGCTTGTAATAGCGAAGCTATCATGACGAAAAAATCGATGAGATTCTGTAGAAAATCTCCATCATTGTATCTCGCCCGATGGGATTTCCAAACGTATTCCGGTAAATATTGTTTGCCAGTTACTAATTACGTATATCTATAAAAAGTTAAGGGTTCATCGTTTAACTTGATACAAAGATTGGCGGCCGTTCGGCCACACACAATCTTTGATTCATATAAAAATCACGTCACTTTCGGTAAGAAGACTCCTACATGAACCAGTCTATGGCGTGCAGAAAACGGCAACAACAACAACAAAAACAGCAAACCGAGCCGACCGCAAGCCACCACACAGTTACGATTCCCATCATCAAATGGTCGGACACGGAGATCTGCGCGGCGATCATTCAAATGCAGCCAGCCAGCAAGCAGTTCCGATTCCAAGGGGCACTCCGCGTCCACATACCAGAAGGTGCAGCAGCAGTCGGCATCACAGAGAGTGGATCGATTCTAGTCTGCCGAGCTTCACCGACCGGTGGAACGAGCGAAACGTGTGCTTTCCTAGCCCCCGCGCGCCCCCCAACGAATCACAAAGAGCACCACCGAACCGACTACGGTACCGGGCCAAAGAACCAATCAAGGATTGGTCTCTTTGAAATAGTCAATTTCTAGATTCATTGCAATGTTTGATTAGTTGGAATCGTTGCGGTTTGATTAGCATTAATTCTCGGAGTGATTCTTTTTCTCCGGATTGCTTTCGCGATGGTTCGGTCCCGGTTGTGGTTCGTCCGCCGATGATGTGCTCGAAGGTTGATTATGTAGATGTGATTTTATGAAGAATTTACGGAATCGAAGAATAAATAAATGATGCATTTATATGGATGGAAAGATTTATATCTCTGCGCCTACAATCGAGTCGTGTTCTCCTGGGACGGAGGCACCCTGACCTGATCCACGACTGATTTGCTACTTTGAAATGTATCGGTACATTGTAGCATTTAAATATCTTGTATGCACTACATTTCACAAGCAGTCTAGCAGCTTCAAGGTTTGTAATAAAGCAATATTTGTTTTTTTTTGCAAATACTTAGTGAATCAACTTTCGATAAAATCTTAACCATCCATCGCCACGAGAGACATGGCGAACTCCGACATGTGGAATGCATAAAATTATTTCCGCCTCCATTCCCACGCAAGGAAGGGTAGCATTTGCGGTGGCAACCGTGATCATAAAATTGCAGTTATTTTAACCGGAAAGGTGATCTCGAGCGACTCTAAACGCTCCGATCACATCGTCGTTCATACGTTAGTTAGTTTAGTTACCACAGGTTTAACGATTTAAATATACTCATGAACGGCGAGTGCATCACACCGACCGGTAGCAATAGCGCGGCACCGCGCGGATCTAGGGCATGGATTTGTAGTCATCGTTTTGAAGGGTAATTAGCAGGTTAATTTAGACTGCTAAGTGCGAGCGTAATTTATACCAGAGCTTGCGGTATGATTTGGCTCGTTCCTAGCGAATGATGTGGCAATGAGGTGGAGTTTGAAAGTTTTCTATTAGTTTGGGAAAGGGAGTTGGAAGAAAACATATGAAATTATGTGCTAACTGGTCATCTAAGACGACGACTCTATCCGATGATTCTAGGGAAGGAATCGGGGTGAAATTGTTGGAACAAACTTACAATTGGATCTGAGAAATCACAAGATCAAAATGAGCTAGAGATGTGGGGGAAATTTCTCGGAAGGATTATTTTAGTTTGTTTGTTTATTCAGTTTAGTTCATCTGACTAGTTTTGATGATAGGATGTGAGGAATTCAGTCAGACTGATTCTTCTCTAATTTCACTTTCCTGATTGAAATTCTATCCAGGGTTGCGGCTTATCATTTTTGACTCAGGCATATTCATTTGCCAATATCTCCTTTCAGAGGGTCGATTGATAATATGATGTATGATGAACTTGTAGTGCATAAGTTGACCTACAACTTTGTTTAACAGTACATTGCTCTAACTCCTATATCTTCGACATGAGAGCGTATGTTCACAGTGATCTTCACGATGATAATCGCGTGATCTTCACCGCGAATTTCATCGCGAAAATCACTGCAAGTATACGCACTTATTCCTCAGATATAAGAGATAGAGCTATGTATTGTTAGACCAAGTTGTAGGTCTACTAAAGCACCATAAGTTCATCATACATTATATTTTGAAATTGAGCTTCTGAGAAGAGCTATCGGCAAATGAATATGGATTAGTCAAAAATGATAAGCCGCAACCTTGATTCTATCATTTCTGCATAAAGTTCTGTCCAGTTAGAATCCGGAAACACGTATTGTGTTGCAGCGGCACGGAAAGTGACCGCTGCAAGAATTATTTTACAGCGGTTTGTTTACCTAGGCGCCCACTTCATGTGGTTTAAATTTTACGGTGTTTCGTGCAGTGAGTCAAAAGTTATTCCAGATGGAAGCCGAGAGGAGACAAACAATTCTGCACACCCACGTTGATAATCCAACGTGGTCCACAGTAAAAATCGCCAAATCAACCGTCTGTGATGAGCTCAAACGTTTCAAGGTGTGAAAGAGCGTGGATCGAGTGCCTCAAGGTAAGCAACGTAGTGGAACATATGACCGCAAGCTGAACCAGAAGGTGATGAGAACCGTCAGAGCAAACCCTGGACTATCAAATAATGAAATCGAACAAAAATACGCTGCTGCACGCAGTACCGTTCGAAGTATTCGTTTGTGTGCAGGATATCGATCTTATCGAGCCAGCAAGCAACCAAACAGAAGAATGCCTCAAAACCGCGTACTACCTTTCATTAAAGCCCATGAAGGTCCCGTGAAGTTTTGGCCATATTTGGCGAGTTGCCACTACAGCCGGGAAGTCATCCAGTGGTACCGCGATAAGAACGTAGATTTCATCGATAACAACATAAATCCACCAAACTGCCCGCAGTTCTGGCCCATCGAGAGATTGTGGGCAATAATGAAGCGGAAGCTTAAGAAAAGTGGAAAAACGGCTCGGGCGTGACTCAGATGACCAAAATGTTGAACAAATGTGCCAAGGAAGTTGACTCCGGAAGTTTGATGGGAGGAATAAAAAAGAAAGTGCGAATTTTCATAGAAACAAAAAAATAATATTTGTATTGATATTTTTTTAAAGTACAGTGAATTACCTTTGTTTTGATGTATTAAACTTATTTGTACGTCAATCCGTTACTGAGATACAGGTGATTTTATTATTCCGGATTCTAAATGGACCCAGCTTTACATTCAATATTCAAGTGGCAATCTATGTTCATTTTAAGCATATTTTTCCAACCACTTTAAGCAACTCCTTCCTTATCATAGAGATGTTAAGCATCGCGCTGGGTTATCTTCTTTATGGCATCTACTGTTGATAGATCAACGGGTCATCTGAACAACACGGATGTATATTAATGCTGCTGGTTAAAAGTGGATCAAAATTGGCCCACGTATAACTCCTGTCCATGTTAAATTTCGGACACTTTTCATGCAATGTAGTTTTTAAATTATTTAACTACGACACGCACGGTCTAGTTTTTGAATTATTTAACGAACTGCCATGTGGGGTTGTGCGACAAATATGGAGGAAGTATGAAAGCCAAGGAATGATGAAACATTTATCCGGACAAGGACGTCAACGTTCGACAACACACCGTGAAAATGTGAGGATTGTTCCGAACTTTCCATTGAGAGAGAGAGAGAGAGAGAGATTGCTGAATCACTAGATCTAAGTGTTGACCGACGTACTGTTTGACGATGGCTCGACGACAGTGGATTAAAGAGCTGTTTGGCATCCAAGCGACCTTTCACTAGCAAGCGGAACCAAAAGAAGCGGCCATTAAATACGCTGGTATATCGATAGACTTCTGGAAACGGGTTTTATGGACGGAGAGTAAGTTCGAGCTATTCTGACAAAAATGGTGCCGAGAGTTTTGAGAGTTTCTGGTGAAGCACACAAGGATCGACACATCCAGAAGATATTGAAGCATGGTGGTGGGAATATCATGGTCTGGTGTAAGACGTCTGACACATATCAAAGGTATCATGACATGCTCTGCGAAAATTTGGAGATGTCTCTTTTGAAAACTGGTCTGGAAACCAACTAAATTTTTCAGCTGGACGACGATCCAAAGCATACCGTGAAGAAAACCGCGAAGTGCTCACGTGGTCTCCGCAATCCCAGGATTTCAATCCGATTAAAAATCTGTGGGGTTATCTGGACGATTAAGTGGACAAGACATCGGCAACCAACGAAAATATTTATTTTGATTCTCTCGAAACAACCTGGGAACATATTGATTCGAAGTACTTCAAAAAGCTTGTCCAAAGTCTGCCTCGTCGGCTGGAGGCATTGTTGAAGACTAAGAGACACTAAGAAAAATAAGGTGTATGATTTAAATAATCAATAAGGTATTTAATATTTAATATTGAGCCAGTCATTTACATTCCTACATTTTGATGCGGTATATTTTTTTCGTATAAAAATATTCTCTATGCCCAGTAGAAACTTGCCCTCTGCCATTTAATCAGCTGAGATATCGAAGGAAATAACGAAATGTATGTGCTGTATGATTTATTTTGTCCAGCACTGTAGATCATCTCCCTTGCGTGACGAGACAGCCTCAGGCTGAAAATAACGTAAATGCGAAACAACAACAAAAACAAACCTTTTTTTTTTTTAAAAAAAAACTTGCTATTCGATCTGGAAGAAGTTCATTTATATATTTAGAAGTAGTTTTTCAGAAAATCAACTCGATAAAAATTCATGCGAGGGCCTGAGAGAAGCTCAAGAGAAAGCCAAATTGCCTTTCCAAGCAGCTTGCAAATCTTCGAAATTCAGTTCATAGGTCTTCATTTGAAATCAGGAGGAGCCTCTTGAGTTTCAAGACCGGCGGTGAATTGTAATCCGCCTGCATAAATTCAATGTAGTATTTGTACGAAAAAAAAAAACAAAAATTGATACGGCGCAAATTTATTTCTAGAATGGCGCTGATTTGGTGCAAATGTTTATTCAAAGTGCTCATAACAGCCCTGCGATTACCTATTGTTAAATTTTGCCAGTTTATTTTTCAGTGTTCCGAACAAGTTCCTACTTGGAATTCCAAAATTATCATGCATACCTGTTTGTGTATCTATGAAACATTTTGAGCTTATCTTTTTTCTTGAATTTGATAGCATATCCAAAAAATTAAATTTACTTACCTAAGCGTAATAATTTTATTTACTTAATCAGGCACTGTCTTTTGAAGATTGAACTCGTTAAACAGGTTGAACCTTTTCTCAAGACGTTGCTTGTTCTAATTGGTATCTTTACCTCGAAGATGTACCAGTGGTCGTCATGGCTACCCTACAAACCTAAGCAGCAATTTCGGTTATATGAGGATTTTGTAGACTATGATTTGGACTTAAAGAATGTATTGAAACCACTCTTTGTTTCTTATCATTTGGAGGGGTAGCTCCTTAGTTTAATACACTCAAAAGTTGAAAAGCTAGCATAAATGTGCCACCCAAAATTGCCATTATTCAATGATATCTTGATATCATTGGTCAAAACCGCATGTTTGCCCATGCTGATCTACAAAGCGTGTTATGAAAAAAACTAAGCCATGCACTCTGATTGATCTAAAAACATGTTCAGGGCGATACGCTGCACCACCCAACGCACACATTTAAATTTTCGTAGCAAATTGATTTGCCCACAGCCAATGTTGCATTATGTCTGCAAGTGACGATTTATAGCGAAATATGAAACAAAATCATGCGAAATTGTAATATAATATTGCAATTTTATGTAGGGTGTAGGAATGACGGAATGGCAGTGAAGGTTGTATCATTGTACTAGTAAAATAAAAATTGTGAGGTTTGCTCAAAGGATGTTTTAACTCTGCAACATGCAGTTTCAACCTTGTTCGAGTCTGCTCTGAGGCTAAGGACTGTATCGAAAATAAGTTATCCACATATTTTTCTTTCAAATAATTGAAAAAATGATGTTTTATTAAAAAAAAGTGTACATCTTTTATTGTACGGGATGAAACTGAAGAATTGTGAAGACTGGATTAAATTAATATTATTCTTTCACAAATTTGTGAAATTTTGATCGAACACTTTTCATCAAGTTTCGGACCTTTTTTGGACGCCTTAGCTTATTTTTTTTTAAATTCCAGTATATTCTCAGCTGATTTATCAGTATTTTTGAGAACCCTATTCACAATCTCCCAATAGCGTTCGATTGGCCGAAGCTTAGGGCAATTTAGCGGTTGATGTCTTCCTCATCGAGATCTATACCCTTTCTCGTGAGCCAATTTAGAGTTGTTTATGCGTAATGTGCCGACGCTAAATCCGGCCAAAAACAGTGGAGGAGTACTATGCTTTCGATTGAAGGCAGCAACCTCTTCTGATGACATTCAGATCGTAAGATCGTAGTTTAAAAAATGGAAGACGTCATACCGCATAAACATATTGCTTGCCATACCAGCACTTTTCGACCAAACTTCTCCACTTGAATAGACCTGTCTGCATCGCTTAAAACCTCCCTTCCTACGACGGCAGTGTAATATTGTGGACCTGGAAGGGTTTTTAAGACCTCTTTGACGTAGGTCTCGTCAATTTAAAATTACAATTTCAGGGCCCTTGTTGCTGCGCGTTGTTTCTGTTCTGCACTTTGTTTGTTGATTTTCTGCTTCTTGTAGGTATTCTGGTTGTTCCGTTCCTCGATACGTTGAATCATTCCGACGTTGGTTCCCGCTGCATTCACTAAATCACGGATCGAAATTGGTTTGTTCTTCCGAATTTGAGCTGTCACTTCACCAATTGTCGCATAGCTTCACCCTTTTCATTTCCACGTCTTTTTCAATGCGCAACATTTTGAAAACGAAGTAAATTCTTCCGTGCAAACAAGTAAACAACCGAAAGATGACAGTCAAACGCACAGCATGCTAGGATGAACAAATTAAAGCCATCACAATAACACGCGTACAACGTTAATGTACGTGGATAGCTTATTTTCAATACATTCCCTCATTTCATTTCAGCTTCTCTATAAAGCTCTGTTGGAATTGAATTGTTTTATTAGACTGTGTCGGTTTTAAAAATAAGAATTTGATAATGAGCATTGTAAATTATGGCTGGAAACATTCTAAAAACCATCCCTGAAAAGTTTCAGATTTTTTTTAAATCCTTTAGCTTGACGGCTATCGACGTGAAGTTTCGTATGGTATTTTGACTTTTCAGTATGGCGAATTTAGTATTTTCAGTTTTTGTTCAAAAAAGCTAATGTTGTACAATGATTTTACACTTTTCAATGTAACACCACTGTCTTAAAATGGGTGGTGGTGAAATTAATACAATTTGAACATTTAATATTTGTATGATTTGTACCTTATAGATGCATGGTGCCGTGAAGAAATTTATTCGGAAAGGCAAGGGCAGGGCTGGTAGCAGGTCACTTTTTAGTGACTTGGTCACTATTTTGAGCTTGGTCACTAAAAAGTCACTATTTGTATCCAAAAGTCACTAAAGTCACTATTTTTCGGAAAATAGTCACTAAAGTCACTATTTTTGTACCGCTGATTGTGAAAAGTTAAAAAAAAACTACTTGTACCTATTGTTCAATAGGCAACCAAATTATGCGATCTGGTCGCGCTATATAATGTCGAGAAATATACACCAATAATCTAGATGCCGTGGCAAACGCTGTCCCGCCTGAATGTTCTGGAAGACCAATTTACATTATGACAAAATCTTAACTTAATCTAACTTAACTTTGTATAGTCCATAAAGTTATTGTTACGATTGTAGACCATAAGATTTGAATGACCTGAAACTAACAAGGTTACCCAAGTAACCACAAGCATTATATTATTGCACTTATTCAACTCAAAATTAGCATCGGTAATGCGGGATCGCACCAATTCAACAGTTGTCAAGTAATAAAGCGTTAGATTAGCTTAAGAATGTAGTGATGCATTACGAATGCAATAATGCTACTTTATCAATGTCTTATGGCATCACAAAATATATAGCATTTGTTCGATCTTAGTGGGGCCCTTTTAAGCTTTAATCCAACTTCAATGATGCACTAGACGTAATGCATATGCCCGAAATATGCATGCTATTACAGCCTCGTGGTTACTTGGGTATCATATGATGTCTGTGTACGTTTTAGAATATTAATTGAATATGTTTGAATATTTATCGTAGCTTTGTATAGCCCAAAAGGCTACGGTTACTACCGTATATCTTAAGTTCTGAACTCAAGGTCAGTTTCAATAAACCTGAACATCCCGAGATAATTTGATAGTGACTGGTGAGCTTACAGAAGCTTCATTGAATGTGTTTGAATGCATATCGTAACTTTCAGGGTTGTTACGAGAAGTCTGAAAATAAATCCGCGCCAAGTCCGCGCGAGTTTAAAATCAAATCCGCGCGAGTTAAAAATCAAATCCGCGCCTTCAAATCCAATCCACACACGAATGTTCAATAACTTATCAAGCATCAAATATATAGGATGTGGAACGACTTCATCAGTAGGCCAACCTATTTCAAACAAGGGGTAAACAATAACATGCATCACTCATTTTTGGCAGTATGCTACAAATAATAAAAGTAGATTTTTGATTAATTTCCTTCAGAAAAACCCAGCGCTTGGAATAGGGTCTCGGTGGAACTAAAACCGTTCCCCACAATAAGATTGTCTGCGTTTTTGAACCAATTAGTTGCATTGTTCAAAACAGGAATGTAACTGAAAACTTCAGTGTGAAATAAAACCTGTAAAGAGGGAAACATAAGTCACGATGAGCTAAGTCAAATAAATTGACCGATAACTAACTTAATAAAAATGTCCAGACAAAAACAACCAATGACCCAAGATGTGATCCACGCTGGTCAAGTCCACCCCTGAAGGAGCACAGGACGTTTGAGTGAGTGATGAAAGCACTCGAACACAACCGATATGTAAAGTATGTCAAAGAGAATGATCCATATTTTGTCAATGGTGTATCAAGATATGTACGTATTTATTTAACATATACGTCATAACATTTAATTGTTCTCAATAGCCTTCATATGAGCTAATTTTTTTTGTTCCTCCTGCTGTATGTTATCTTTTTGTTTCAAAAGAACTTTCAAGAATGATGTTTCTGGTTTATTGGATGTCATAGCTCTGATTTCTTTTTCCATAAAATTAAAAATATCTTCTTTAGCCATTCTTTTCATTCCTACAACCTCTTTTTGCTTTTTGATCTGGTGCCTTGCTTCCTTCTTTGCATTTTCCTTATTTTTTTGTGCCTCCACTAATTCAAAATCTTTCTTTTGTTTCTGTTTAGATTCCTTTGAAACAACAAATCTGGTTATATCATTCTCAAAAAATGCATGCCACTCAAAATATTTTTACGATTATTGAACTGCTGTTCACTGAGCCTTGTTCGGTTTTCCGGTAACACATGCTTAGATAGTGAAAATTTTCTTTCGACCTCTGCATTAGAATGAGATACGCAAGTTAGAATGTTGAGCAATTGTGGATCGTTTGTAGATGTTTTTTTTTTTTTCTCTAACTTGATTGCCGATGAGTTAGTGTCTTTTTTGTGCACTTTGTGGTCTGCACAGAGTAGTTTTACTCACTGGCTAGTTGCAATTTTATTCTGTTTTTTCGGGACATTGACAAGGTACTTTTTGTGGCATATCACAAGAGACTCGGCAAAGGAGGAACTATGGAGCAAGATATTGTTGTCAAAATTGACGTCCGGGTTCGAAAGAAAGTGCACAACCGGTTAATTTTCTCACGAGACGACACTGTGGAATCCTTATTTATGATCCTTCCATCCTTGAAGTTGCTGACTAGTCTAACAAATTCATTCGGAACATCTTTGGAAAACAAATACGAGACGGAAGCCTTAGTGTGGTCTTTAAAATGCTTATTGAAATGAGATGATTTAAGTTGATTTCCAGCAGCATCAAGAATGGATTTGTAAATAATATATACGTAAGAATGGATTTGTAAATACCATCCGTATCCTTAAGAAAATGTTCTTCCATTAGCATTTTGTTGTTGATGGCTTCCGTTATCTGTTTTGGATCGTAAACTCTTGACATCATAGTGACCAAATTTTTTTTTTTGTGTTTGCAACACAGTACTCAAAGGTGGCAATTTTGACAGCCTGCTTTTTAAACACGCTCTGGTTTACTCATTTTGTTAATTCATTTAACTCATTCTGCATGGAAAAAAATCCGTGCCCGGATCCGTGAACTGCAGTCATGAATTCGAGAACAAACAAAAATACATCGTGAACTGAATCACGTAATCATGAACTAAATCACGTTTTTAGGTAAAAATCCTGAAAACGTGAACTAGTTCACGGTCCGTTTTCATTTTCGTGAACGCTTTTGTTTCTGTGTGGGTATATCAATATGGTGTTGAACGAATCCGCGCCAAATCCGCGCCAGAACGAATTTTATGAACAAATCCGCGCCAAATCCGCGAAAATCGCGAAATCCGCGAAATTCGCGAAATCCGCGCTGCCGTAACAACCCTGAACTTTTCATAGATTATAAAGCTAACTTTACGACTATAGATCCTAAATTCTGAACTCAAGGGCAGTTTTGATGACTTAGAATATCCCAAGATATCTTATTATTTGATGACCTTAAAAAAATTCACTTCAGTCTAAAAAGCTGTAGATTTTAATCTACAATTCAAAACATAAAATCTACAGCTGGATGTAGATTTTATGTTTTGAATTCCAGGAAAGTTTGGATAACCTAGAACATCCGAAGATTATCTCATAATGTCTGTTGTTCTTCCAAAATATTCAATGAATATGTTTCAATACACGTCGAAGCTTTGCAACAACCCAGAAAGCTTTTGTTACAACAGTTAACTGTAGGAGGTCCTGTGTTCTGATCTAAAGGATAGTTTGAACCCGAGTTTCGAAAAAAAAAACCAAAAAGTAATACTAAGCTGCAGTATTATTCATTTTGGCAAACGGGAGTGATCACTTAGTTCATTTTTACTGTACTTAGACAGCAAATGTATATAAAATTTAAAAAATACTAAAATTTGGAAATCTTGTTTTAGTCACTATTTGGTCACTATTTTTATTATTTTAGTCACTAAAGTCACTATTATTTATCCATTAATCCGTTACCAGCCCCGCAAGGGCTACCTCGTGCTGGTCTAATATGGTCGGGATTGGCGCGGTAGGTGGCGCTAGCTGGCGTCCAAAATGTTTGTACTAATTGGTTCCAACTTGGAATATCTTGAGATCTTGGCCATATAGGGAGCTACTGTCTTCAACAAAGGCCTTCCGGTTGATGGATAGTAGTTCGGAATTGGCACACTACGCGGCGCTATTGTACATATGAATATCTTGTACACGCTGTATCTCGTGATCCCGGTCATCTAGGAAGATGCCATCTTGGACAAAGTTGTTCAGGTGGACGCCTCGAGATAGTAAGTCGATGTCCTAGGTCATAGTGGATTCCAAGATGGTGGATTCCAGTCCTAGAAAAACTGGGAATTACTTTCATAATGGATATTTTTCAACCGGCAACAGCGCATAAAGGCGGAATGTCGATGTCTGACGCCATTTTGGAATCGAAGATAGCGGCTTCTGATTTCGGAAATATGGGAAATTATATCACACAATGGGTCCCAAATTGCTTCCTTGAGAAACTCCGGTCCTTTTGATAGGCAATGAATGGTCGATGTTATCGAAAGCTATTGTAAGATCGATGAACGTGGAAGTGTTGCGTTAACTCAATCAACCTAATAGCCAACAGTGTTTCGATCAACTTATCAAACACGGGCAAACAAGAAATTGGTTGTTTACGTCGTCCTTAACATCTGAATTAAAGATCGGAACGACTAGAGCTTGTTTCAGACAGTCTGGATACTGGCCGGTAGTATTGGCTTCGTTAAACACGTTGGTTATCAGCTTGGCGAAAAATTTGTGGTGTTGTTTAACGAAGGAAGCATCGGGTATGGGGCTTTAGTCAAATATTCAAATTGTAGAGCTGCATAGTAACTTCGTTGATAGATGTTGGATTGAGGTACAGAGATTTCACTTGATTGAATAGCATGCCTAGTTTATGGATAATACGATCACTATTAATACGCGCCGCTAGGTTTTTTTTCAATATTGCAGAAAGGATCATTGATTCCACTAAGGTTTTTTTTTGCACGGGGGATACGTTCCACTTTAGTATGGAACCGTGTAAAAGAAGGCTGAATAGAGTTGATAAATTCACATGCTAGAACATTTTATATTGCTTCGATTTTGTTTGTATGCGTTACTATTCCATGCAATAGTCAAAATACAGTTTTTAAAATTTTGAGTATTTGCACCAAAAATTGTGAATTTTTTGAAAAACTGCCATATGATTACTTGTGGCCCAAAACGAAAAATGCGATTTGTATTAGGTCGAGATTTTCAGCCTCCAGTTGGTTCATCTCCCCTCGTAACCGTCTAAACATCTGTTGGGTATTTTTGTGACCTGTCCGGGGGTGAGATTTGAACTCGTGACTTCGCCGTGAGAGGTATTGATGTTAAACAGAACGCTGGGATAGTCTCCCAAATTGTCAGATATGCATTCTGGACCGTGTGAAAAACATATAAACTCAGTAAACCCATCGTTCCTAAAGCCACACCGATTCAAGATTCAGCTTCGGCTAGTGCTAAACATCGGTTCCATATCACATAATCATTCGAGCTCTACCATCTAATTCCATTTAATTGAAATTCATCTTCTTCCTCTCTTTCCCTCCTCGCAAACCCCGGCGTGGAATGACTCACATTCCGCGCGAATCAAAATTGCTGCCACCCAAAAATCGATCCCATAAACCTGCTTCAGATAGAGAACGGGTAATACCATGCAACATCATAATCGCCTAGCCCGGGTTACACGACTACGACCTACGACGACGACGATGACGGCGAACCGAGCTACCGAGAGGGGCCATAATCTAGAACTCCAGTCAGGCGGTGGAAATTCGATAATCACGTCCGACACAAACTAAATTGCACTTGGAATCTAATACCCCAAAAAAAAACAGACAATTTGTTTAAACTTCTATTCGGGGTTCGATCCCACGGTTGGTTTCAAGAAACGGCGCCGCATAAAGGCACAGGTATCGGCACAGTCAGCCACCACAATGCTTTTCGCGGCCGTCCTCGTTCGACGTCGTTGTAAAGAGAGAGAATGGAATTCCTGAAAGGAATGTTTGACTGTGTGCGATTGCTTGGTCAGCGGCGGTGGTGGTAGTGGTGGTGGTCGTCGTCGTAGAAGTTGTAGTTTGCCGTCATCTTTGGCTGCTTTGCCAGCAGCCAGCGGCACACACTACTCTAATGGACACTCTAATGGATCTGTTTAGCATTTTTTTTTCTCTTCCCAGTCTTGTATGCCTTCGCACGACTTGGTTGGTTGGTTATCTAGCTGGATGATGGTCGGAGTGGATATAGCTATGCCATGGCCATTGAGGCTTAGCTTCTACCATTCCTTGTAGGATGTCGACTGTATGTGCCTGTGGAGGAGAGTGCCACTCCACTCTAGGCAACTCGTATCGAGATTTAAGATTGCCCCCGAGAAGAGGCTAAAAACTAAAAGTTTCGCCCTCGTCTCTGTGTTCTTTTCTCTGGCGGCGGCTGCTCCATTCAGTGGGACTTTCTGTCGATGTATAGCAGCGAGTTGCAGGGCAGGTTTTGTTGTTGTTGTTGTTATTGTTGTTGTCCTGGTGTGAGTGGTATTATGCAGAGGCGTTTGTAGTTGGAGATTACTCTATATTTTAATTATGTGCCAGAACAATTAACTTACTTTTTTCTCTCTCTCTTTCTCGTTACAGGTAGGTTCAGTACAAACATGTAAAAAGGCTAAGTAATTTCAGTAAGTAACTCGATATATGCATACTTCTTTTTTCACATAAAACGAACTGTCCAAGCCCTCCAGATGATAAGTAGACACAGTTGTCTTGTCTGAGGATAAAAACTTTAGTTTTAGAAATATGAAACTATCATTTTAAATTGAAGCCTGTCCACGCTAAATGTCGGACACTAAGATAATGAATCCTAGAAAGTTTGAGCTGTTTAGTGGAATACCTTTAACTAGAAATGAGAAGAAAAATTAGTATATTCCATTTAATTCCAGCTACCTTTATTGTTTATGTTGACAGATACGCGTATTTCGTCTACAATGTGCAGACTTTTTCAGTGTCGTGTACTAATAACTCGACTGTTATTAGTACACGACACTGAAGAAGTCTGCACATTGTAGACGAAATACGCGTATCTATCAAGATGAACAATAAAGGTAGTTGAAATTAAATGGAAAATACTCATTTTTCTTCTCATTTCTAGTTACTATAATGCCAACAACAAAACAAATCTGTACGTAATTCAAAAAACTGATTGTTTATTTCAGTATAACAGAGTCACATATATATACAGTAAAAACAGGTGGTTGAGATGATAATCCATCTCTCTGTAAAAATCTCGAATTTTCTTGAACTTTTTAACAAGCGCACGGCAGGCTGTGAAAATTGAATAGAAGTAGTTTTTTGACATTGAGCGGAGGTCATTGTAACGTAGTATTTCGAAAGAAACACATAATCGTTTGCCAAGCATCCCCAAGCGGAGTAGGCCAAGGCAGGAACGAATCCACAACCTTGACTGGCTGAAGCATGTGCGCTTGATCGTGCTCATATACTACCGGTAGCTTAAATGGTTCTAACGAACTATCTATTCACACTCCCAAGTTCCCTACATGGGAGAGAAACTATCTCCGCTCATTTTTGGCATACGACTTCTGCTTTAGAGCATTTCTAACCACTAGCAAACCGGTTGGGCCATACTCTGTCCGATCTAAATGAAATATTGTCCATATGTTGGTTTCTACCCAAAATTACGTTTTCCATACAAACATTCAAAATTATTCTGGACTAATTTCCTGTAAGAGCGTATTTAAAATGTAGATTTTATTTTTTCAATTTTTTTTCGCATACGACTCATCTGATAAAAATGTTCCCTTTAAAATAGTTGTAGGTAATGAAGTGTTCTTCAAGAAAAAAAATACACTGCAACTAAAAAATTCGTACATTCATGCTTAAAAACCATAAAACGGTAATTTTCGCAAAGCTCCCCCCTCCTTCGATCACTTTTTAATTTTTATTTTTTTAATTTTTGTATTGAACATTTATGAATTTCTTGAAATTGTTAAAAATGATATTTTTTTAATAAAAATATATCGAAAATAGATTTTATGCATTATTTTTAATTAAAAAACACATTAAAACTTTTTTCGTAAGCCTAGCCGTTCTCAAGTTATTGCGAATTTTAATATCAGAAATTTATGTTTTTGCAATTATCTTGGCCCTTTATGATTGTTAGTCGTGATGTGCTACATCAAAATGTATTTTTCATAATAGATTATTGAAAAACAGGCAATTTTTTGTCTGACACGGTGGCAATCAGACTTTCTGTTTGGACGCGATGGAAAAGAATCAAGTTGATGCATTTGGATATGTGTGTTTTTCAGATAGTTTTGTTCACGGAGAGAAGAAGCAGTATTTCATACAATGTTTTTTTTTCAATTTTCATTAAATTTATTATATTATATTTCAGATCATTTGAATACATTCAATATTTTGGGTTCATTGTTAGAATTAGAAAATACCTTAACTGCGATTTGGTTATTTGAAACTGGAATGTAAGAATCATATTTTTGAGTTTCTGGAATTGGTTTTGCTTTGTTAAAAATCGGACCGAATTTATTTTCGGCATCTTTGTATTCATCCGTGGAAACATAGCAAAAAGTCATTTTTGTTGCATGATCCTCTTTGCGATTATTTGCCCAGTCATAAATTTGTCTAGCATTCGTTATAGGATGTTCGTGTTGCTTAGCTAAACTTGCTCTAGTTGCCATTCTCTTAAGAGTACCTCCGATCGCATCACAAGGACTCTTGCCGTGTGAAGTTGCAAAAAAATGCCATTCAATTTCAATATTATGTCTATCTCTAAACCCAGATATAGAAGAGGACAAGGAATGGTTTTTTTAGTTTTATATTGCGACGCTGCTCCGTTTGACATAAAAATAATCTTTTCAATTGTACCTTTGGATTTTAAATATTCCAATAATTTTGAAATAAACAACTGCTACAACTTTAAAGCATCAGAAATGATCGCAAAATTTATGTGTTTTAGTGTACCGTGTTCTTTGTAATATGCTACAAATGGATATATTGTACATTGAGCATTCTTCCAATGATGTTTTTGCACTTCATATTGAAGAACAAATGTGTAATGTTCAGAAAAATCACAAATACCTATGATTTCATCTTCTAGCGTTTCCTTTTTTGTTTTTTAAAATTTACTTTGCTTATTTTTTATGTAGTCATGATATCAATCTTTTTCATAAAAAAGGAAGCAAACTCTTCAGATGGGAAAGTCTTTAATTCAATATTACACTTACCAGTCGTAATCCACTGTTCACATGACACTTCTTTGAATTCATTCTCTTCCAATTTTTCTAAATTACTGTTTCTGATGCTGACGTATAGTAACAATTCATGCACGCGTGAAGTCTGTTTTAAATTGTGCATCGCACAGAATTTGTTCCATATAGATAGTGCGATCACATAAAATAAGATTCACATTTTCGTGAATCGTACAAACACAAACGTTAGGGGATCCTGATTTACTAAGAAGTTTACAATGTTTGGGTCGTAAGGCTGCAAATGAGCCAAAGCTTAGTTCATCATCTTTATGGGTTTCATTCAAATGCAAGTATGACTGTTTGAGTGACATCGTCAAAAAGCGTTTTTGTGTTACCTGGCTTACACCACTCGTAACTACAGAGATATAATCTATTTGGCCCGGCATAACTCTGCTGATATCGTCTTCTTCGTAGAATTGAACAACTTTACGTACTTAATCTGCATTCAGTCCATGTCCTAATTTGGAACGGGGTTTACATAATATTCCATCTTCGGCGACTAGATCCTTTACCTGCAAGTAAAGAAATAATAAATTAGTTTTTTGATTATTTTTTCCATCATAACATGAAATTATATTCAAAGATGTTCATAAACCTAACCTGTGTTGCAGTGTATCTGCTGACTTTGAATTCGTCCACGATTCTTTGCGCAGCCCAAGACTTTGGCAATATGGACAAAATTTGAAATTGTTGATCGCGAGTACATTCAGGATCGGCAATTTTTCCCTTTACCTGATTCTTTATTAACTCGTAGTCCTTAGCCTTGGTGTTGAGATTTGTTTGGTCCTCACCTTCCAAAACGTCAAATATATGACGCTTAACTCCATCGATAATTTCCACCATTTGAAGGTGGTGGTTTTTGTTGGGAACGATAAACTAGGGGACGACACTTATCTCAGATTTGCATCGAATTATCCAATGGCATCTTACAACCTAAAGATCTTCATTTTTCAATAACACCATCTGTCAAGTTTCTCCAAACCACACTTCTTCGGTTTGGGTAGAAGCTTATTGTGTTGTGGACATCACGACTAACATTTGAAAATGGCTGAAAATATTGTTACAACAAAAAAATCAATGTTTTATGTTTCTTTTTAGCTTCAATTCACATTTTTTTAGTTTCAGTGTATTTATTTTTCGTAAAGAACACTTAATGACCTACAACATCTTCTCAAACGACATTTTGATCAGAGTAATCGTTGACATGACTTAAAAAAAAAATTTACATAAGCCCTCATAGGAAATTAGGCCAAGAAATTTTAGGATTTTTATATGCAAAATGTTTTTTGGTTATAAACTTACATATGGACAAAATTTCATAAAAACCGGAAACTGTAGAGACAAAATCAATATATTTTTTAGCGTTTCTGGCTGGAAATGCTCTTTACCTAACACTTTCAAAGTGTGATGGTTGTTTACCTCATTACATTGGGACACCTTGATATTTTCACGTATTACGGTTATGAATCGATGAAAATTAATTCAACCCATGCTTCAGGATTCTGTTCGGACAACTGTCAAAGTGTGAGTGGTTTACTACTGTTCAGTTTCAGCATGGTTTCGGACCGACGAAGAACCAGGACGAAGAAGAACCAAATGTTCAGTGTCAGTTTGGCTTCGGACCAACAGGGGCCTCCCCTGGACAGAGGACCACTAGATCAGGCGGTTTGCTTGCCAATCAATTTCTTCCTTTTCTAGCTGCTTCTTTCATTGGATTGAAGTTTTCTATACTGAAAGGTTTTTAAACACTTATGTTGGGATATGTTTACCCTATCATCACAAATCTGAGGCTGTATCCAGAAGTTGTCTCCTTTCTATTCGATCCATGACTGCATTTCTCCAGTCTCGCACTTTACGAAGAGTCCGCAGGCCGTCTTCTACATGATCGATCCACCTTGCTCGTTGCGCGCCTCTTCTGCTTGTGCCCATCGGCTCGTTTTCGAGAATCACTCAGCCCACCGTAGTCGACCGGTTTTAGTGGTGTGATGGGAGTTTCTCCCAGCAACTGAGGCAATTCGTGGTTCATGTTTTAAATGCATTTCCACAGCTTAATTAAGAGCTTTTGATACCAGGTACCATTTTTGAATTAGTGCAAAAAGAATTGTTGAATATCCTGCGATATCTAATGCATATAAATGGAATGCTAGATTTGGCAGAAAATGATTGGATATTTCATGTAATTTTAAGCCAGATAACGCCTGAATGTAGCCTGATGTATGAAATATTGCAAACATTGTTGTATGGCGCATGAAAGATTGCAAACAATTTCGTTGCATACGCCTCCTTATCTTGGTATTAAACGAGAGATTCGAGAATAGCCCTGGTATATGATGCGAAACATATTAAAATTTGATACATGAGAGCTGTCATAAAGGCCCGGGTAAAAATGCAATCACCATATGTGTTTACATTGATCATGAATGATATTTATGATATCGAATTTAACACTTGAAAAACCTGCAAAATGAAAGACAGTGGCACTAGACATCCAGTAATGCGCACAACTGAACAAAAGTTCCTTGATAAAACCCACTTGCTAGTTCTTAAATGTTCAAATAAAGTCCCCATCGAACCGTCTTGCCGTTTAAGATGCTAAAAGGAACTAAAGGATGCTAAATGTGCATCATTATTCTCCAAATACATGGAAAATTTAAATTAGGTTCAGTTTCCTTGAGCTGTAATAAAGCTGAATAAGAGTTGCATTGTCACTTCTTAGAAATTTAGAATGGCACAAAATCGCTGTAAAACTATCCAATTTTCCAGAAGTTCATCAAGAATAAATAGCAGGAGTATTTACGAGTAAGTAAGTTAATTTCGAAGATTTGCATCTGTGAAAAATTTGTTTGACATTTCAAGTCGTAATGCGTCGCGACAAGATGGATCGCTGGACAATATCTTCAATGTGTCAATCCCTTTGTTTGTTGTTCACTATTTGGTCCATTTTTTTTTCTTCTGCTCTAGTCACATTATATCTGCATTTAAAGGGTGTTTCTAACAAAATTTGGTCGACTTAAATTTGACGCATTTCCTTTCATCGTGCATTAAAAAAAATTTGCACATCTCTCATATTTTCAAGCACATTAAACTGTCAAAGTTCGCGAAGAAATTTCTGGTGTGGCAGGCCATCTTTACCTGTGGCTTGAAGAGCAAAGTTTGCTTTGCGACCGGAGCCGTCAACCAGGAAATTTATCTGAGCGAGTGCCTACAAAAACGTCTTCTGCCTTTCCTGAAGTGACACAATTGTTCCGTTTTATTTTGGCCGGATTTGGCATCTTCCCATTACGGAATAAAGCCCTCCCAACACGCCAAAGCTCCGCCCAATCGAACAATATTGGGCCAGCACTAAGCCAGGGCTGGTAGCAGGTCACTTATTGTGACTTGGTCACTATTTTGAGTCTAGTCACTAAAAAGTCACTATTTGCATCCAAAAGTCACTATTTTTAAGAAAATTGTCACTAAAGTCACTATTTTCGCACCGCAGATTTTAGGAAGTTTTAAAAAAATCATTTGTACCGATTGTACAATAGTCAACCAAATTGACCGATCTGGCCACATATAATAGTCGAGAAATAGACACCACAAAAGTGTATTAATGATCCAATTGAGTCATTTATTTTACTTTAAATATGCATGCAATAGTGAGTTTTTTTTAACTTTAATTAAAATCATTTCAGTTGCTAGTTGCTTACATATTTGTGATAAGTTAATTAGTTTTATTTCAAACTAGATACCCTGGCGAACGCTGTCCCGCCTCTACCTCAGTTGAACTTGTCAAGTCAAGGCAGAGCATCTCACACGGTTACAGCACTCTAGATTAGTTTGAATGCTACGCACGGGGTTCCATATTACATCATCTCTGATTATTTTTACAATTTTCCAGCTATTTCAGAACAACTTTACATATTTCTATTCTATTTTTATTTCCTCGAAGACGTTCGTTTTCTTAGGTTTAATTTGTTTTCAAAAACAAAATTCGACGCGGAGAGAACACGAGGACTTTAGAAATGGCCATTTCGGTTGAGCTAAGTTTCTGGTAGGGAGCAAGCGATTTGACATTTGGAGGCCGTTCGACAGACAATTCATCAAATCCTATCGATCAGCTGTCAAACGACCTAAGTCAAAAGTCAAATCGTTTGCTCCCTACCAGAAACCAACTTTAATCTTGGCGGTCATTGGAGATCGTCCCTAGTAGCACACTAGTTGCCATTTGGTTGAGATAACATAAATATGATGGCATAGAGTCATAATTAAGTTACTACAACTATGTATGATCATAGTGTGCTAAATGAAGAAACTATATAGAATATGCAACCCATTGATAGCATAAGCTCATAGTAAAACTTAAAAGGAATTTACTCGCAGTATGCAAACTATGTCCAAAGAATGAAAATACAGTGAAAATTCAAGTTAGTTTTGATTTAAACATATTTTTTCTTCAAAAGTGATCGTAAATTCAGTGTTGATTTTAAATTCTCTAGTATCCCAAAATAATCGAAGTTAGTGTGGATTTCGAATTGTAAATCAGATAAAGGACTTATTTTCAAGCGAACTCAATTCGATCTAAGGTGAAATGGGGACACACTGCAATTCGACCAGTTTATAGAAGCGTAATGATTTCAAAGTTCCATTAAAACTCGTACATTGAAATTTTATATATTTTCTAGGAAATTTCTGAGACAAATATGCTTTTGGATGCAGTGAATTTAAAAAAATCATAATTCATCAATTATTTGAGTTTATTCTAACTTTGCTTTACTTCTGTTAATATTTTATATTATTTTGGCATAGTCTTTTTTTTTATATATATTAATATTTTTTTAGCAAATTTGCAAACTGCCGTATCTCTTGTACTTGCCCTGCTGGTCGACCATCTGCGCCTAGCTCCTGAAAGGGGCTATAGGAACCGAGGACTTGGTGGCAGACTCTGCCATGATCAACATTTATTAACATAAATAAGTTATCTGCCTAGTCTCTTCCAAACAATAATGTGATCCATCAACCTCGAGCCAACCACGGGTAATTGGTGTCCCACTCACCATCACCATCATAACAATTTTGAATATCGGCTCCGCATAGTGTTACATACGTCTGAGCCTCATAAACAAACGAAATAATTAATAAAAAAAATCCGAAGTGCTGATCTCGAGTACAGTGTATAAAATTGAGGAGTATTGGAGCCGGTTTTTTAGTCTGGTGAATAAGGTGTGAAATGAAAACAGCTTTAACTGCTTCACATGGCAACGTCTCAAACAAAGAATTGAGAAGCAAGATATGTCAAAAGTAAGCACTCCACCGTATCCAGTATTACTCATTTTTGCCAACGAGATGTTCACTTAGTTCATTTTTACTGGACTTATTGAACAAATTTAAAAAAATACTAAAATTTGAAAATCACGTTTTAGTCGTTTAGTTTTTTATTTTTATTATTTTTGTCACTAAAGTCACTATTAGTTATCCATAAATCCGCTACCAGCCCTGTCAAGTGGAACCTTAAGAAGACTTAAAAAGCTGTTGTGAGCGAGAAGCAGTTCAAGGCAAACTGGCGTTCTGCGGCGAATAAAGTGGACAAGAAGACTGTACAAAATCTTGTCGCAGATGGTAAACCAAAGACCCGGCAATTCGCATTCGGTAAAAAAAAGCTTAGCTGAATATTTTTCCTGTATTCTGTATTAACTGAATTTGAAAAAGAAAAAGAATTTGACTTATTAATAAAAACTTTGGTCGACTCACACATATTACTGTTTGACCAAATTTCGATCGGAACACCCTTTATATCCGACCCCACAGTCTTCCAAATGCTTCCCGAATAAACAAGTATTTAAAGGTATTATACCATATATCGTTTCATTATTATTCAAGTTATCTTCCGACAATTATAAACTGAAGATAAAGTGTATCATATCGATGATATATGTTATGGTAATTCAAGATCTTACCATAACACTAATAGGTTGTTAAGTATCGTTACCATACAAAAAATGACTTTTTCTCGAACAAAATTTCCGATGATATACAATATACAGTAAATAATTTGTGAATAATATTTTTTTCTACAGTTTTACATGTTCAATTATGGTTATATCATAAAATACTTTTAGCAACCATCAAGATATACGTTAACAAAATTTAATAATAAATGCGATATAAAAAGATAATAGATATCGTTACAGTATAGTAATATTATATGAGAATTTCAATCATGATGATAACTGCTACAATCATGATACAATAATGAATAATACTTTTCCCGTTTTTTTTCTCCCAATCCAAGTAAATAAAAACACACATTTGATGTTGACATTTGTTTTAATAAAAGCTTTTCATTGTGAAAAATTTATAGAAATTGATGGGATATCATTAGAAAATACCGGCAAAAGTAAATCCAAACCAAAGCAAACAAAATCCAACAAAAAACACCTTGCTTTATGGAACTTTAGGAACTAAGGTATATTATTAACAATACTGTTCACAAGTGTATTACAATTCAGTTCGAAAGTAAAATCTACTTACTTAAATTGCAACATACCCTTACGTAGACTGATAAAACCGCTCCCTTACAAATACATATTATGATGACCAGTATTATAACATGAGGCATACATTTTGTGAAAATAAACAAAAACTAACGTATTGTTAAAACAGTTTCCTTTTTTTGTTTATCTTGACCATAATTCAAATCTTTCCTCTCGTTATATCATAAAATAAATGAGCAAGGGATATACTATACAGCACTGGTAATTTCTTGTTTATGAAATCATTATCATATACAGAATACGCTATTTATGGTTGTTTAAAGTTTGATTGGTTTCTTAAATTACACCAGCATTATACACGGATGATACGTATAATGGTGATTACAACATGAATGGAAAATGTATAATAATGATCATACAGCTAATGGTAATTTTCTATTCGGGTTTGGCTTAAATTTCCCGCTACGCTCCATAAAGCTCATCGCCTAAGATTAACTTAGCCCTCTCCCTAGTCACGCCATTGTCCCATCTTGTGTACGAACGAACGCAACTAAGAGGCTTCCATGTTCGCCGTCTTTTCGGTATTGGTGTTCTAGTGTTGTTGTTTTTGTTGTTTCTGGTGTTGCTCCGCGTTGTAACTGTTACTTTTGCCCTGGGTTGTAGTACATGCAGCAGCACATTAAAAGTATTAGCAAGTGTGAGCCGCGTGTTTTGCCCTGCTCGCGGCGCGTTCTCTAATTGCAGTGAATATTAATTTTATAGAATTAATCCGGTCCGGTCGTGCCCGAGTCCCGTCGCTAAGCGCTTGCACCGCACGGTCCTCAGAAAAGTGCCCGCCTTCCGACGTCTAAATCTTATAATCCTTACTTCTGTGGTGTGGGTTTGCGCGCCTAGCCTGGCAATCAGATTGCAATCCAAAAGGATTATTAGGGTCGTGGCCATATTTATTGCGTGAAATGGAGCTGAAAAATTAAAACTTTTCAACGGCGTCGTTTCGGAAATTACGGTTGGCCGGAGCTGCTGTGTCGAATACGAAGACCAGTGCGCGGCGATAACCCGCGTCGAAAGATTAGAATTGAGATGTCAATTGGGCCCTTCGGGGCTGAGCTCGGTGGCTCTGTCTGATTTTAACGTCGTTCACTTTGTGAAGGCGCTCTGGCTGAAATAATTCCTAATTGAGTTATATGTTTCGGGGTGCCCAAAGTTGATGGAATCATTTTAGCGTGGATGTTTGGCTTATTACATTAGAGTTTCAGCAACAGACAGCCCGAATAAATGAGAGTTGCTGGAAATTCTACCCAGTCGATATTGGTGGGATGTAGTTCGTTCGGCGTGGCAACTGTACAATTTTCCATTTTGAATGGTCTTTCAGATTCAATGTAACTTTTAGGTAGCTTAAAATAACTTACGTTTCAATCTCTGTTGACATAAACAGAAATGCCTCTATGGAAATAATTTCTCCCCTTTCTAAAAGAACATAAGTCACACGAACGTTCATTGAATTAATAGCCCGGCTTGAAAAGTTCTGATTTACAAGTAAAACAACTCAACAAAGTCTAATTTCATTAACCATTCTTGTGTGTCTTCGTCACCGTGTTCCATTGTCCCGAAAGGCTGTCAGTCAGACGAACCTTTCAAAAAACCCGTTCTCACCGTTCGGCGCAACTTTGACTGGTACTCCATCACCCGGATAACAAGCCCACTCTCCGAAACGAAACCGGAACGTGAACCAAATTCCCAATTCCTGCGGTGATGGTGTCATTTGACTGACAGCGCACCGTCGCTATCAATATTTATATCGTTACCGAAATGCCGAAAAGCTATCGTTTTGATCAGAAAGTTCAAAAGGGTAAACACCGGAGCCAGAGATTGATAACAACATCCAAAAACCCGCCCACACTGGCAAACAAACACACACTCAAACATGCACCCGGCCATAAGCAAACTAATATCGGATTCCGCTTTAGAGTTCCATCATTCCGTGTGATGTTTGATTGCGAAAATTTTGATACTCTCCGGAACATCTATCCTCCCACTCCAATCCCGGCAACCGAGGGATTCCCTGCTGTTAATGATGATGCTTTCAATGACTACCACCTCGATGATGATGATGATGACGACGGTGCTGTTGGTTTTCGGATGGCACTGCTCTGTCTCGGGGCCTCTCTGTAGTGGGCGTTTCATCTTTTCCAATCCCGGAATAAATCTTATGAAAAATGGACACGCTTCGGTTGAGATGCTGCCTTGCTCTGCGTTTCTTGTCGACGACCGAGCCGGGGCTCTCTACGAGGGCATCCACACGGATGAATCTTTAAGTAGAATTATTGATTTTCACTTAGAGGAGTTATAAATTAGCATCTAAAACGAAGCGCGAGCACTTTTTGTTTCGCAAGGTTTTAAATCATGGGCAAACAATACGCCGCTTCCAGGCGAACGGAAAGTGCGGTGGAGTGCAGTGACGTGCACCGGGGAATGAGTTACTGTCTGTTTACAGTTGAGAATTTATTATCTTTAAACAAGGAAGAAAGCGAGCGCCATTCGCCAGCAGGAGGGTGAACAGCGATAAGTTAGTATTACTGCAGGAACAGATTGGGTTTAAAAATGTATACACTCTGGGTTGTTTTGAATTTTAGAAAACGTTGGAGCAACATGTCTTTTGTTGCCACTGCCAGACACTTCTGGATTATAAGTAGATCGCTGATGTTGTTAAAATAACTGAAACTCTAACAAAAGATCCTCTAGAGGTAACAAAATCCTAGCAAACTATGATGTACATATAACATAAACAAAACAAACTTTGTAACAGTTTTGTTACGATGTAGCAAAATCATATCAGCTGGTGTTAAAATTAATTTATTTCTTTACACAGCTTGGGCCTCCCAGGGCATTATATCATAATTTGTTATAAGTATTTTTTACAATTATCCAGATGAAAATGTTTCAAGCAAATTTATATCATAATCAGTTAGTCGTAACAAGGTTTGTTATAATTTTGTAATTTTTATGTTCTACGCTCCTGGTCAGGTAATTATGTGTATTGTTTCTCCTAAGAGCTGTTCGAGAAATATCTCGCAGCAAATATCACTATCAATGTTAATATATTCCAATAATATACCTCAAAAGAGCCGCTCTTTCGTAAAAAAAGAAAAAGGAACAAAAATTAACACACACCTTATACACTGAAAAAAAACTACAATTTTACCCTACTATGTCAAAACTAGCATGAAATTTCAGTCAAATTTACTACGTTTTTCAAGATATATGGTATGTTTTAAAAACCTCATGTTGATATCAACACCACCATGGTTGGCATGGTAAAATCAAACGCATTTATAGTCAGGTGAAAATTGTTGGTGTTTGCGCTTAATTCAAGTTGTAGTTTTTACTACGAATTTTTTTTTGCATTTAGGAGAATGATGGTAATAGATAAACATTACTAGAGTACTAGTGAGGTGGTTTATACAGTGTGGTTGTAAAAATTGAAAGTTTACCGAAGAGAGTTTGCTTCGAGCATCGGCTATGAAAGTTTGTGTCGATGCTTCGGCCAGATACCGCCATGCTGCGGCCAGATAGATAAAGAGCAAGTTGGATGACAAAAACTTGCAGTACCAGTGCCACAATAACCAATAGGAGAAGAAACAGATGAGAACTAATCCATACTTGAACATATTAATTACAACATTGTAGCAATCAAATGCTTCTCTCTCTCTCTTTCTCTCTTGCTTCACTTTCTGCCTCCTACAATTTTTTTTTGTTATTTTTTAGACAGAATAGAAAATCTGCAACCAGACACCTGAAGAATTCAGGGTGTGGAGATGCGGGTGCGACGCACTAAAATCCACCCGTTCATTAAGCCCTGGACCCTCCCCGGAACCACCTTTCGGTATTACATCGAAGGTTTCCTCAACTCCCGCGCATGCCCTGTGCATGCCTATATTTTTGCAGGTATTGTCTAAAATAGCCGTGGCTTGACAATATCTACGTTAAATGGAAGTTCACTTCACCGTGTCACCTACCAACCCACCCGGTTAATTCTGGGATTAGCCGATTGGTCCACCGACCTTTGGTGGAGTTGTTCCATTTCCTTTGCCGCTTAACCATGGATGCGGTTCTATTGGTCTTCCGAATACCTCTTGTTCCACGTTGTTTGCAGCACTCTACGTCCTCGTTTATGACAATGCCTATTGGCATCATTCTCGCTAGGACGCAGAGCGCGTCGCATGATACCATTCCGTATGCACTAACCACTCTTAGGCACATAAGCCTGTGCGTACTCTCTAGCTTATTAATGTAGCTCTTGGTACTTTAGGTGGTAATCCATACCGGCCCGCCGTACCTAAGTATGGACAGGGCGACACTGGCCAGGAGTTTACGCTTACTCCCTTGCACCGCCGAGCTATACGACATCATGCGGGAAAATGCCGATATAGCCATGGAGGCTTTCTTGGAGGCGTATTCGACTTGACTGATAAAGGACAGCTTATCGTCGATCATGATCCCAAGATACCTCAAAGACTTGTTGGATGCGATTGTGCAGCTACCTGCACTGATCGTCGCATGTTGCTACGATTTTCGATTATTCACCACCGTGACCTCAGCCTTATGGTACGCTAGCTCCAGTTGCCTGGAACTCATCCATCTTTCCACAATGCCAATGGAGCGCGGGGCCGTTAACTCAACCTCTTCGATGAATTCACCACATATCTCCAGGGTGATGTCGTCCGCGAACGCGACTATCTTCACCCCGTTTTGGAACTCAAGCCGTAGTACCTCATCGTACATCGTGTTCCATAACACCGGACCCAAGATCGAACCTTGTGGGACGCCTGCGGTGATCTGTACACGTTTTTGGCCTACCTCTGTGTCGTATACAAGTACGCGATTGTACAGGTACCCAGGAACCTGAAGGCGTTGGAGCGAGTCGGTGATTGCATTTCAGCAGTCGAGTAGTTCGCACGCATTTTCAATTCAGTCCGTACAATTTACAACGCGGGTTCTAGCTGCTTTGTTTGTTTTTTCTACCGTGCATATAAATCGTCGCGTAAGCCATTTTTTTTTGGTCGCCCCCAGTAGTGAACCAAGTCTTGCTCGCGTTAAAAATACCGTGTGTAGTAAATAACTGTGTCAGTGAGGATGACCGACATATCTTCCATTGCTATGGAGCTTGCGGAAAAGAATTCCACGCAGCCTGTGCTGGAACTAGGAGAAATTATGAACAACACATTCGTGCGTTCATGTTGCCGCTGTGCGACGGCTGCCAGAAAGAATTTACGAGTATAATTGAACTCAGAAAATTACTGCAACGCCAGCGCACTTTGTCTGGCGACATCGAGGCCGCAAATGATAAAATTTGCGCTTTTATCAATAGCTTCAATGTACGAGAAGCTTTTGATAGCCTCGAATCGAACTTGTCCGAGCTGAGGGGTGAGCTCAAGTCAAACGACGGCACCGTGGCACAATTATTTAACAATGTGTCATCGGTTTTACGCGAAAAATACAACCAGGACACATTCGATTCAAGTATACAACGGGCCTGTGAAGCGCTCGCCAGCAAAATTGCGCTCGATGTTGGTCATGGCTTTTCAAAACTAGAAGACCAAATCAAGGCGATGAATGCAAGCCTTAATGAAGTTGCTGTAAAAGAAGTACCGAGTTTTCCTACCTCGGAAATCATAGAAGAAATTAAACATTTGTCGAGTACTGTTTCAGCTATGCAGCCTCCAGCAACGAATGCTTTAAGTGATGAAATCACTCTTGCCGATGAATTGGCCCATGATCTTGCAATTGCTAGATCCCAGCACGATGAGCTATTAGAAGAAAGTTCTGGCTGGCGACTACTGGGTAATAAAAAAGTGTGGAGAGCAGATTGGGCAGATTATGATTTGCGTAAACTGCATCGTCGACAACAGGAAAAAGCTGCTCAAAAATCCCGCAACCGTAGGAAGCGTAGGAAGCGTAACAACAATATAAATGGATACATAAACCCCTCAACAAAATCAATAATGACAACAATCAGAACATCGTTCCAACGTGCAGTTATATCAATAACTACAACAATAACAACCACAACATCACCAAAAACGGCTATAACAATAACAACAACAACAACAACAACAACAACAGCAACAACAACAACAGCAACAACAACAACAACAGCAACAACAACAGCAACAACAATAACAACAACCATAGAAGTCATCAAACAGCTACTAGCTTTCTACCACCCGATAAGGAGTTACTTGCAGCAGCAAAGGCGACTTTCTCTCAACCTCAGATTGACCAGCGTGGCATCAGGTTTCAACGTGGCGAAACACTGAATCCATACCCGGTAGATCATCAATTCCCGCAAACAAAACCAACTTCTACCCTGATTGGATACTCAGCCCCGCCCTGCGAAACTCTTTCTCGCAGCATTGTACGTCCTGTTCCTGTGAGCGTCCGTGTTTTCGCTCGACCTGACGCACTCTATAGAGGTAGACTATGACGAACCGGATGAGACTGGTAATATATCTATAGTTTTAAACAATGACGTACTTCCATCAATTTCCTCAGAATCACCTTCTACTGAAATTCTGGTGTATTGTCAGAATTTTAATCGCATGAAAAGTGCATCAAAAATGAACGTTATACATAAAAATATTTTGTGCTCCAATTTTTCGATTGTTTTGGGTACCGAAACAAGCTGGAATGATAGCATTAAAAGTGAGGAAATTTTTGGCAGTGATTATAATGTTTTTAGAGACGACCGGGACTTACTTTTAACGCACAGAAAGTCTGGTGGAGGAGTTCTCATTGCAGTTTCTTCAAATTTTAGCTCTGAACTTCTGGTTTCATCAAAATTTAAAGAATTTGAGCATGTATGGGTGAAAACACATATTGCTGGTGAAACTCACATTTTCGCAACAGTGTATTTTCCACCAGACCAAGCTTGTAAGTCTACATACGAAATCTTTTTTCAAGCAGCTGAAGAAATTGTAACCCAATTTCCTCCTGAATATAAAGTTCATGTATATGGCGATTTCAATCAGCGCAATGCAGATTTTATTCCTGACGCAGCAAATGAGAGTATTTTACTTCCTGTCGTTGGTGATAATGAAACGTTACAATTTATTTTTGAAAAACTAGCGTTTTTGGGGCTTAACCAGATTAATCACGTGAAAAACCAGCAAAATTGTTACTTAGATTTTTTACTAACAAATACACATGAAGATTTCTGCGTAAGTGAATCGTTTCACACAGCCATCGAGTTTTCTGTGTTTGTGCATAAAATACATAATCCCAATGAATGTGTTTACGAGAATGTCTTTGATTACAACAAAGCCAACTATGACAATATTAAGTATAAATTGAGTAGGGCCAACTGGCAACAGGTTTTAAAAAGTCAGAAAAATGTTGAATGTGCAGTAGAGATATTTTATAAAATGTTATTGGAAACTATTCAGGAAGAAGTCCCTCTGACGAGAAGACGACGAAACTATGCTTCTAAAAATCCAATTTGGTTTAATAAGCAAATTACTAATTTGAAGAATCGGAAACAAAAGGCTCACAAAATTTACAAAAATTACAATAATCAAGCTAATTTGGAAGAGTATTTGAATATCTGCAATCAACTTAATTTAGCTATTTCCTCTGCACAATCTGAGTGTAACACAAAAACTGAAAATGAGATTAAGTCATGTCCGAAAAATTTCTTCAATTACGTTAAAACTAAGGTTAAATCGTGCAATTTCCCAACAAATATGACTTTGGACGAAAAAGTAGGAGATAACTCAGAAGATATTTGTAATCTATTTGCGAAATTTTTTCAAGAGACTTACACAAAATTTTCGGACGATGATCGCGATTTTGAATATTTCTCATACTTTCCTGACTATCCAGGTAATATTGGTGTCAGTAACATTGTTGTACAAGACATTCTCTCAGGTTTAAAACAGTTAGACGCTAATAAAGGCGCAGGACCTGATGGAATTCCACCAGTATTCATGAAAACCCTAGCAACTGAACTTACAACTCCTCTTTTCTGGCTGTTCAATATGTCATTGGATAGTGGTGAATTTCCGAAAGAATGGAAAAAGTCTTTCCTCATACCAATTTATAAATCTGGCAAAAAATCCGATATTCGTAATTATCGTGGCATTGCCATAATATCATGCATTCCAAAACTTTTCGAATCGATCATTAATAAAAATGTTTTTGACCAAATTAAAAATAGAATAACTAACGCACAACACGGTTTCTTCAAAGGCCGCTCAACTGCTACGAACTTACTGGAATTCGTTAATTACTCATTAAATGCAATGGATAAAGGTATTCACGTAATGGCTCTTTACACCGACTTCAGTGAGCGTTTGATAGACTAGATATGCCAATGTGGATTTTCAAGCTTGAAAAAATGGGAATTGAAATGAGACTGCTCAATTGGATCGAATCGTATCTAACTGATCGTAAGCAAATTGTAAAGTTCAATAATAAAAAGTCTAACCCAATTCAAGTCACGTCTAGGGTTCCTCAAGGCTCACACTTAGTACCCCTTCTTTTCATTCTATACATTAATGACATATCTCTTATCTTAAAAAATCTCAATGTACTTATATATGCTGATGACATAAAGCTGTACTTAGAAATTAAGAACGATAATGAAATTAATGTTTTTCACAATGATATCCAAGTTTTTCATACGTGGTGCTGTAAAAGTCTATTGAAACTAAATGTTAAAAATGTAATCTCATAACGTATAGCAGAAAACAAAGCACGCCAAACGTTCAAGTTATATTAGGAACAGAAAATGTACAAAAATGCGATAAAATAAGAGATTTAGGTATTATTCTAGACTCAAAACTAACGTTTGTGGATCATTATAACACGATAGTTCATAAAGCAGGCAATATGCTTAATTTTATAAAACGTTTCGGATACCACTTTTTAGATCCATATACAATAAAAACGCTTTATGTTGCTTATGTCCGGTCAATATTAGAATATTGTAGTATTGTTTGGTCCCCTTATATGAAAAAACATGAAGAAAGAATAGAGTCAATCCAAAAACAGTTTTTATTATATGCACTGCGTAAGCTAGGATGGACAGCATTACCTCTCCCAGCATATGAGGCACGTTGTATGCTGATCAATATTGAAACTTTAAAAGAACGTCGGGATTATGCTAAGGTTTTGTTTGTTAATGATTTGGTATCACAACGTATTGACTCAACTGATCTTTTGTCAAAGCTAAATTTATATGCCCCCACTCGACAATTACGCAATCGTAACCTATTCGCAGTAGATCGTCATCGTACAAATTATGCTAAATTTGGACCGCTGAACCGCATGATGATTGTATATAATCAGCATTGTGAAATGATTGACTTTAATACACCTAGGACAAAATTGAAAACATATTTTAACACTCTGCGAAATAATAGAATATAGGCATTTAATTTTAGTGTAAGGATGTATCCATGTACGAATTATCCATGTAACAAAACGGTCTACAATTGTTTGACGTCAAATAAATAAATAGATAGCCACCCAACTGGCGCTGTATCAAACAAACATATAGGTCTATATGCCGATGGATCTCCTAGTGGCTTCCCTGTCTTTGGTAGCAACACAAGGGTCTGAATTTTCCAGGCGTCCGGGAAGACGCCCTCGTTCAGACACCTTTGCATCGCCACCCTGAACATTTCGGGATCCAGCAAGATAGCCGTCTTGATGGCCAGGTTCAGAATACCAGCCGGCCCGGCGCATTGTTCACCTTTAGCTACTTTGCTATCGGAATGAGTTCCTTGTTCGTCACCGTCGCCTCGTCGCCGGCCCCCGATGTGCCGTTGTCTATGCCCACGTGGTCACGGGCGTTCGGCTGAGCGGAGCCGTCATAGACGATCACGTACAGCAGCTCTGATAAACACTCGGTTGTAGCCGCCGATCCTCTAGTTTTGGCCATTACTACCCGGTAGGCGTCACCCCACGGATTCGTATTGGCCTTCTGACACAGGCTTGCTTGCTGGCCTTTATTTCTCTCTTTAGTGTGGCCTTCGCGGTGACTAGCGCCCCTCTACGCTCGATTCTCTCGGCGTCTGACCGCGCTCTTTGCATCCTCCGTCTTGCGTGGAGGCATGTTCTTCGGAGGCCGGCGATCGACTCCGTCCACCAATACACCGACGATCTTCCATTCCTCGGTTTGACTTCCGAGTCGTTCACCGCAGTCGAGTCGTTCACCGCAAGGTTCCTGGGTTTCGCGTAAGTTTCGTTCCGTCTCAAGCGCCTCTTAACATCAAAGTAGGACGTCCTCCAGCTGCGGGCGAATGGAATGGATGCCCCTCCTTCCGTCGATACAATACAAAAACATCGAGGCGATACAAAAACAATCCGCCAAGTGGTCGCTATGAGTGTAGCAATCGTCCGCCCTCCAATTGGTAAGCAGCCAAGGACTGCTGAATGTTATATCGATTATCGATTCCGCTCTGTTGCTTTGGTACTTTTGGTACCCACGTTGGCTAGGTCCACATTGAGCCTAGCCATGGCCTCCAGAACACTCCATTCATTTTTACAACCGCGAAGCCTTCGTTTGTGGTAGACACAACCTCCTGAACCAGGTTTTGCCCGTCGTCCATAATGTCGCCATATTGGACCTGTCCGTAACCCACTCTCCGTTGCCGGCTGGCGGTATGGGTCGAAAATTATAGCGATATTCCATGCCGACTCGCGAACTGTCTGAGGAGTTGCTGGGCGGCCTCACAGTGGTTCAGGTTTAGTTGGGTTACCTGCATTAGAATGCCTATAGAGGCGATTGGAATGCCTATAGAGGCCGGGCACTTGCCCTCCATGACGTGCTTATCGTCCGGTTCCCCGGCCTACATCAAGCATTTGTGGGGACCTTTGCAATCCCGCACCTTGTGACTTGTGCTGCCAAACCTTCTGCACATGTTGCTCCTTTTTGGGTCTTGTCACTCCCAGGACATGTGCCCGCTCTCTAGGCATCTGAAGCATGCCTTCGACGGCTGGTGTAGGCTAAGTGGGCATATAGATCATCTCACCTTCACCTTCGCCACCTTCAACGCCGCGTACGCGTCGACTGCCGCTACCGAGTGGACCCTTCCGTAGACGTATGCCTGCGGCGGCGACCTTGCACTGTTCCATAAGCGCATTGGACATCTCGTCTACATCGGTGATCTCATTCAGACTTTTGCACTGGATCGTCACCTGTGAAGCGAGGGCGCGTACCTCCATACCCTCACCTAAGGCCTGTCTTGCCAGGTCTCTGAACGCCGGGCCATTTAGCGCTGTTGCCTCCTTCAGCTCCAGGAGCATCTCGCTGGTATGGGTACGGCGTATATTCCACACGTCGGCGCCTAGACCTGCCAATTTAGCGTCCCGCGCATCGCTTCCAAGACCTGCGAGTACTTTGACGCTTCAGTCTTGACGACGAGGGCCTGAGGAACTCCGACCGGTACGGCCTCCTTCTAAGCTCTATGTTATGTGTCTAACATTTGGACATGTCAACGGGTAGGCATCCTGATCTTTGTTCTTTGGTCATCTCTAGGCCAGACTTACCAGGATTTCATCGAATTCGCTCTTTTACTTGCTTGATGACTTCTGGAACCTGGCAGTGTGTTCGCGGCTAGGTCTAGGAGGTATTTTCCAAGAACCGGTTTCTTTGTTCGTTTTATGGTGCGAAAGATGAATCTTTCGTTTATTCCGAGAGGTTTCTATATCTTTAAAATAGTACACGGTTTAAAATGTTTCAGACACGTACTTATCACGACCACCCTTTTCGCTTCCGTGATTACCACGGGCTTCAAATGTATTCAAAACAAACTTTCAAGCCGTGTTGACATCTGAATACACTCTGAAAGTAAAATGAGCAAAAATGTCTGTGATTAACCCATCCAAAGTTACACATGTTTAAAGAACACTGACAGGAATTACCACTCACTCTGTAAACATATGCGGTTGTATCACTAGCTTCTTATCTTTCACTAAATAGAAAATATGCAACACGTCATAACCAAAACGTGTTCACCTTCACGAATTAACAACAAAAGTAGAACTACGTTGTTGATATTATAATAATAAGTGATTTAAAGTCTAAATACACTAAGGTATATTTTTACACGTTTTCTTTACGCGGTTTTTTCCTGCGATAATTCCAGAACGGAACAACTTATCGACCTAATTCGAATCAAATTTTACGTTTTGGGCAAAAATCACAATTTTTGGTGTAAACAACCAACATTTAAAAAACTGTATTTTGACCATTGCATGGAAAGCTAACACATGCAAAGAAAATCGAAGTAATGTTGAAATGTTTATGCATGTGAATTTATCAACTCTATTTAGTCTTTTTAACACGGTTTCATAGTAAAAGTGGAACGTATCCCCAGTGTAAAAACAAACCTTTGTGTATACTACTGCCAATATGCAGCCAATACATCTATTGCTATTTGATTACTTTCGAGACCAATAAACAAACGCTTCGCTAACTCTCACGATGATCGCTCATGCTTTCTCATACATTCTCAAGCTACGGCGCCAGTGGTGTAGTGGTAAACGTGGTTGCCTCTCACCCCTGTTGGTCGGACATAAATTCTTGACAGCGCCGTTAAGATTTTCCGAAACTGAAATCTCTGATCACGTTTTTCTTCGGGAGCGAATTAATGCCGTTGGTCCATGGTCCAGATCGTCTCCTTTAATATTGAAGGATATATAGAATAAGACTGTATATAGATAAATCGCGATTTCATCGTATTCCTGATAACTTCGCGGTTCCTTGTAATTCACAGCTATGTCCGTAAAACATCAAATCCACGGTTGTTATGATAGCGCGGATTTCGCGATTTTCGCGGATTTGTTCACAAAATTCGTTCTGGCGCTCATTTGGCGTGGATTCGTTCAACATTATTTATATTCAAAAAATCATAACATTTAAACGATTATTCTGATCAAAATGTTGTTTCAAAAAATGGTGTTCTTCAAGAAAAAAATACACTGAAACTAAAAAAATATAAATTTTTGCTAAAAAAACAAAAAATGTTGATTTTTTCAAAGGATCCCCTCCTTGAGTTTTCTAAAAATTTGTTTAAAAAAACTTAAAATTATATCCTAAAATATGGTGAAACCTTTAGGGCGGTCACTCATATTTTAAATTTTTGATTTTAAATTTTTATGGATTTTTACTAATTTTGTGAAATCGCGTATTTTCTGATGTAATTTTACCAAAAATAGACTCTAAATATTCATTTTTTAATAAAAAAGCATAATTTTTTTATTCGAAAACTCAGCAGTTCTGAAGTTATTGTGAATTTCATATAGAAATTTGGTTGTAACAATATGTTCAGCCATTTTCAAATGTTAGTCGCGATGTCAAACTGATGCTATCTGAAGTAAATGATCAAACTCAAAGGTTTTTTTTTTGCAAAACCGGTCAATAGGGTAACGCGATGTAACGTTAGCCTAGCTTCTTTATTCGGTCTATGTACCAAAAAAGTCATTAATTCAGCGATAATTAACAAAATTATGTTGCTCTCAATTAATTGCGACGAAATTGAGTCATTACTAGACAATTTTTACTTGTTTACTTTCACGTAATTTTCGATTTCCTTAACTTTATATGGTGTCAATGAAATGGTTAAGCTGAACAAATTATCTCCACGAGCTTTTTATCTAAACTTGGCTAAATTCAACCGATTAACCGAGTAATTCAGGTTAGTTGTATAGATAATAGATACCCGTTATAAACTTATTGGCCCGTTATTACTTATTGGCCTTTTGTAAAAATAACGTTTTGAAAATGTTGTTATTGGTAAAATTTTAATTGAAGTTTTTGAGTTTGCGATTGTTTATTTTTCAAACAGCTCATCTAAACACAAACCAAAGGAACAAAATTTGTTTTGAGAAAAGTGTAGTGTTTTCATTATTAAATGGACGAATGGAAATCATACATGAAAACCTCTTAAGTGCTCTCTAAAGACACATACCCTAAATCGGGATTTCGTGATTTCGTTGAGAAGATAGCAGGCTGGTAAATTTTTATTTATACCCGCATCTGGGACAAATTTCTTATGTGTACATTTCAATACAATGGAGTCTGCCATACATTTGAAATGAAGATAGGTACAAAGTTAACAATGTGCTATATATTGGGGAGTTCTTTACCTCATCAATTTAGTTTTTCTTTCAAGCTTTTGAAATACTGCTTCTTTTCTCCCTAAACAAAACTATCCGAAACACACGCATATCCAAAAGCATCCATTTGATTCTTTACCATCGCATCCAAACAGTAACGGGTAAGTCTGACTGCCACTGTGTTTGAGAAAAAATTGCTTGTTTTTTAATAATCTATTATGAAAAATACATTTTGTTGTGGACATCACGACAAACAATCAAAAAGATGATGTTGTTTTTGAGAAGGAAATAATTTCTCATCACCATGAGGCTCTAGGAGTAGACAGCATTTTTTTTGCTAGAACAAAGTTGTGAAGAGAAAGTATTGATAGTTCCGTTAGCTCACGGCAGGCTGTGAAGAAGTAGTTTTTGAAATTGAGCGGAGGGCATTGTGAGGTAGTATTCCGAACTAGGATGTTAGGTAAAGCAGAAGTCGTATGCCAAAAATAAACCCAAAAGGAGCGGGAATAGTTTCTCTCCCATGTAGGGGATTTGGGAGTACAAGTAGACAGTTCGTTAGAACTATTAAAAAAGCTATCGGTAGTATATGAGCACGATCAAGTGCACAGATTTTTGCCAGTCAAGGTGGTGTATTCGATCATGCCTTGACCTACCCCGCATGGGGATGCTTGGCAAAAGTCTGTGTTTCCTGTTCGGAATACTACCTCACAATGCCCTCCGCTCAATTTCAAAAACTACTTCTATTCAATTTTCACAGCCTGCCGTGAGCTAACGGAACTATCAATACTTTCTCTTCACAACTTTGTTCTAGCAAAAAAATGCTGTCTACTCCTAGAGCCTCATGGTGATGAGAAATTATTTCCTTCTCAAAAACAACATCATCACAGATCGTTACCCCGCGTATGGGAGAATACAAGGAAAGAACAATATCAAGTGAATCAAAAAGAGGCAAAAAATAGCAAAAACATAAATTTCGGTTCTTAAAATTTGCAATAATTTGAGGCTTACGAAAAAAAGTTTTAATATGCTTTTTAATTAAAAATAATGCATAACATCTACTTTCGGTATATTTTATTTAAAAAAAAATTTCAAACAATTTATAAATATTAAAAAACGGGGTCGTGTCCTTTAAGAATATTACCGTTTTATATTTTTGAAGCATGAATTTACGATTTTTTTAGTTTCAGTGTATTTTTCTTGAAGAACACTTCATTACCTACAACTTTTTGGAAGACAACATTTTGATCAGATGAGTCGCTTACGAAAAATATTTTTTTGAAAAACATGAAATCCACATTTTAAATACGCCGTTTCAGAAAATTAGTCCACGATGATTTTGAATTTTTTTTTAATGGAAAACGTTATTTAACACCAACCTATGGAAAAAATTTCATTCAGATCAGAGAGAGTAGGGAGAGGAAATGTTCACTATCTAAGCATTTGATGCCGGAAAACCGAACTCGGCTCAGTGAGGGGCTATTCATAAACCTGGCTTTTCAGGGGGGAGGGGCGTGGTTTGGCAAAAGTCTACGTCCATACAAAAATAAAAAATAAAATTATGGAGAAAAGTCTACGAAGGGGGGGGGGGGGGTTGAGATGTTCAAAAGTAAGTCTACGTGATTTATGAACAGGCCCTGAACAGTATTTCGATAATCGTACAAATATTTCGAATGGCTTTTATTTTTTTTTTGAGAATGAAATAACCAGATTTGTTGTTTCAATGGACTTGATTTAGGAGGCCAAATTTTCGAGGCAATCTTATAAATCCAAGCAGAAACAAAAGAAAAATGTTGAATAAGTGGAGGCTAAGAAAGAGAAGCAAGTAAGGAACCAGATCAAACAGCAAGAAGAAGTAGTTGGAATGGAAAGGAACGCTAAAAAAGATAGTTTCAATTAGATGAAACAGAAATAGGAGCAATGACATTCAGTAATCCAGAAACATCATTCCTAAAAGTTCTTTCAAACACAAAGATAATATTGAGCAGGGGGAACAATCTGAAAGGGGAAAGTTAGCTCAAATGAGGGCCAATGACGTACTTATTGAATAAATAACTACCTAACTTATTATATCATTGACCAAATATGGAATATTATCTTTGACATACTTTACTAATCGGTTGTATTCGAGTGCTTTCGTCACTCACTCGTGCGTCCTGTCCGCCTTCAGAGAAGCACTGGGCCAGTAGGATCCCCGTGTTTGAAATAGGTTCTCCTACTGATAGAGGCCTTCCCCTCTGTTTATTTAATGCTTGGCAAGTCTTCGAGAGTTCGTGTGTGGATTTGATTTTAAGGCGGGGATTCGGCACGGAATTGATTTTAAACTTGTGCGGATTTGGCGCGGATTTATTCTTCAGGTTTCTCGTAACAACCCTGCAATTCAATTTTGCATATGGTAAACCAAATATGTTGACTATGTGGACTGTATCGTATATGAAAGGACTCGACACCTGGCAACTCGAAACGATAGAAAACATTGGCCGACCAAACACAAGGCCATTTGCAGAGCTTACCTAGCTTGCTTTCCAACGACCTTCGATGCGATAACTCATTTAAGCTTGCGACAGTTACATTCAGCGTCCAAACTCTGTACAGTTCATAGACTCAAACGACCTGAATGATCTGATTATAATCTCGCACTTAAGAAAAGTGCCAGGGACAAAAGGGGGCACCACTCAAACACAATATAAGTAATCATTTGCTGGTCGCTGAGCATGAGCCTGCGCCCAGAACCGATTATTATTGCACCACCCCCTAATAACCGACCAGAAAATTAGTACTACACACTGCCTAATCCCACAATCATAAACTTTGAATTGACTTGTTCCGGGACTCGTTCGGACGGAGACTCGAACCAACTCTTGAAGTACCTATTCTGTGCCAATTTGCAAATATTTAGGAAGCAACACACTGAGAGTATCATTAGCAAACTTCACATGCTTGTTTGCCCGCCCCCTGACGCCCCCCTCCATTCCTTTCTCGCCGTCCAGCCCGCCGGCCTGGTTCCTTCTATTATTGGCTGTGCCTTTTGTTCGGTTCCATTCAAACATGTCGGTATGTGCGGGTATGCGCATAATCTACTCCCGGGGAGAAGAAAAGAAATCATGCACGGTTCAGTTGGCTGGCATTACACACTCGAGCAGCTCACAGTTTCAACAGTTCAGCCTTTGCTCCTTCCATATTGTATTACGGTAAACATGTGGATATGAAGTTCCTGACTGAAATAAAAATATGAAAAAGATCCACAACAAAAACCACAACCCACCAGCACCGGAGCCGACCCGGCACCCAGAGCCATATCGGACGGGAATCACGCGGTATATGGCTCGAATCGAATGTAGGAACAGGGAACAGAAGAATTGCCTTTCTTTTAGCCCACGATGGTGGTGGTGGTGGTGTTTGTGTGCGCTGTTGTGTCTTGAGTGTGTCTTTTTCAGTGTCAAATGTCGATTGAGTTAAAGAGCAATCAGGATGAATAATTTATTTGCGCTGATGATTCGCGCTTGCGGCGCGAGAGCAGCACCGGGACGCGACAACGACGGCGACGGCGACGGAGCTGCTGCGGTGCGGAAGGTCCCAGGGCAAGCGCAAACAGACAATTAAGCTCGCTATTGAATAAGTGAAAGATTAACTTTTGGCGGACGTGAGAAAATGATTTTCATTGGGAACCGATGGATCGATCGATCGATGGAGGTGTGTAGCGAAAGGGGGAACCGGGTCATCGCTGGAAGTGAGAATGAGGTGCAGAGACATGGGAAAGGTGTTAGATGTACTGAACAGATGGCGTCCGGCGTGTGTAGAGTAGGTACGTGATGATGGCTTGATTCGATTTTTATTGATAATGGATTTGGTTGAGGTTTCATCGTCGTGGCAAGCAAATCTTCGCATCGGCTTCGGGTTTCTGGTTTACATATTTAATACTAATGGCTGAAGGTGAAACCGTTTCACTTCAGCTGGGGACTGACCTCTTGAACTTGATGTTCGTAATGAAGGGCGACAATAGTGTTATAATCGAACTGTTGCCATTTGGGTGCTGTTCTAACTTTGACAAATGGCGTAGTAATTTGTATAATGACTTATGATTTGGGCTTTGAGGAACGCTATAATCTTTTCATAAACGAAATGCGATATTGAGTTAGAACGACTTCTCACGCAAAAATTTTCTCACGATCTGGGTAAGGTATGATTGACACATTGTATTAGATACAAGGATGGGTTTACTATGTGCTTGAATCATTTATCGGTAGCACACCTCAGATGGTGAATTTCTAAATATAGCTTACGATGAAACGTTGTTCTTAAAGGCTAGATCATTCAGAAATGGAGCGCTTTATTTTAGGGACAGCGGCGCTCAAATTGGTCGGATATGCAACTTTGTTTTGTTATTGTAAACAGTTCTGCTCGGTCTATTTTTACAGTTTAAAACTAACCTGCTTCCAAGATATTCATCATTTCAAATCCATTTGCATCATTTCGGGAGAATTGTAGAACAAGCAAACATGTACAAGTTCTATAAGTTCTTATTTTGAGGTATTAGCTACCAACAAATGGGATATATTCATACTGAATGAGTCGCCGGATACTTAATCAGAACACTTCCTTTAATTTACAAATAATCCTGATAGATGATTTCGCTTGGTAGTACGAAATTTACCCCCTCAGAAAATCGTGCATTGAACGCTCAATTTTGAATTTACTCAAAAGTCTGGAAATGATTCAATCATAATTCAAAGCCACATTAGCTTAGAACGAGTGGGATTCCAGTTGATCACAGAAAGGTGCGATTTTTGCTCTAATCCTAAACAGGATACGCTTTAAATTCCTAGTGAGGTTCTCAAACATGTCCTCATGATTTGATTTCCAACTACGATTTGTTCGAAAACACCGAGAGAAATTTGGATTCGAATAAAACCGGAAACTCGCTCAGAATCATTCGCAAAACATCTGAGTATGATTCAATTGGCATCACGAGCGGAATTTGCTCAGAAGCCGCAAAAAGATTCCAGCGGCGTCTCTTGGATTCTGAAAGTGACTGTTTACGCAATGAAAAATAATTTTCCTGATATTATTTATTCAGTCATTTTAGTGAGCATCGTTCACGTGGTTTTAAATGACCATTATAAGTAACATTATAGATACGTAGGATATACTTGGATGTAGATTGCAGTAGAAACTGTAAATAGAGAGCACAATGGAAGAAGAACTCCTTCAAATATCAATACTTTGTTTACAGGATCATTTGACATTTGGCAGGAAAAAACTTTGTGGAAGTCTCTACAAAATTCACGGAAAAAATGTAAGGATCAATCAGAGCAATTCTGTATGAAGATTCTGAGTGAAGTTAAACATATGGAAGTAGTATTCAAGACAAACTAGAAGAAACAAGAGGAATATTTTTTTATGCTCTCAGCCTCCTGGGCTGGTTCGTCACGCCAGGGAAACCATTTGAAATATCGAACTCTTCAACATGGGCCGGGACTCGCGGTTTTGCTTCTCTTCCGAAGGAAGATTATTTCGCCAAATCCTTCAATCGTAATTTAAAGTGTAGATCGATCTTTAGGTCGTTCAACTTGCTTGACCAACAGTTCCAGCTGTAAAATAGTTAGCAGAATGTTATTGTACAAATTGAAGGTTCACCAAAAACACAGAGCCTGCGTCGGGTGTCGGCTGTGAACGGTTGTGTCGATGCTTTGTTGCGTAATATTTTGTTACCGGCTATATAGCGTTTTCCCCTGTTTCGGTTAACTATTGTCCGGTGGCGTGAGTGATCTAGTGAGAGTGGGTCGGTGGTGGGCCTCATAATAAATCGTGATCCATGTTATTTGTTCACCACACACGTCGAGCCATATATGTAGAACAAATAAACCACTATCCCATTTTGAGAGTGGCTCCAACAGCATCCGTACTAATAGTTAAATTGATCAAAAGTGGCTGTCAAGCTCTGTGTAAAGCTGTGTCCAATTAGAATTAGACTGTTTTTCCACTTTTCTCAAGCTTCTGCTTCATTGTTGCCCAAAATCTCTAGATTGGCCGGAACTGCGGGCAGTTGGGTGGATTTATGTTTTTATCGATGAAATCTACGTTATTATCGCGGTACCACTGGATGACTTCCCTGCTGTACTGGCAACTCGCCAAATTTGGTCAAAACATCACGGGTCCTTAATGGGCTTTAACGAAAGGTAGTACGCGGTTTTTGAGGCTTTCTTCCTTGTACAGCTTCGAGTCCATCGTCTTATTCGTCTCGAACACTTTGGTCATTGCTCCGCAGCTGCATATCCCTTGCCAAATCATCAGTTTGTTGGCAAATTTGTTCATAAAAGCATACTGAAACTTCACAAGAACATCTCCTCATACCGTTGCCATGTAGAATTTTTGGCCAGGAAGCTGTCCGAAATCCATTTTGACGTAGGTTTTATCGTCGATGAGCAGGCGTCCTTGGTACTTCCTCAAAACCTGCTGGTACAATTTCCGAGCTCGAGTGTTATAGTGACGAAACTTTGCTTCAACGTCTGCTGGCTCAATAAGTACGATATCTGGCTCGCGAATGAATTTTTCGAACGGTACTGCGAGCACCAGGGTATTTTCGTATGATTTCATTATCTGATAGTCCAGGGTTTGCTCGGACGGTTCTCAACACCTTCTGGTTCAGCATATATTCCACTACTACGCTTACCTTGAGGCACTCGATCCACGCTCTTTAGCTCCTTGAAACGTTTGAGCACATCATACACGGTTGATTTGGCGATTTCCAACGTTTTTGCAATTTTTATTGCGGGCAACGTTGGATTATAAACGTGGGTGTGCTGAATTTTTTCTCTCCTGTCGGTTTCCATCTGGAATAACTTTTGACTCACTGCACGAAACACCGTGAAATTTATACCACAGAAAGGGGCCGCTTAAGTAAACAAACTGCTATAAACGAATTCTTGCAGCGGTCGTTCATTCTACGAAAACAATACAAAAATCTACGAGTAATTTGTTACCAATAAAAAAGAAACGTTTCTTGGTGATGCATGCACTGATAGATCTACTTTATCGACTCCAAATGTACTTGAAAAAAAAGCGCTCCACGAGAGTTTGGGGTATAATTTTTTATGTTTCTGACATAAGGTTCGATCCTATATTTTTAGGAAGAGCTGTTATTGAGTCCGTGGTTGATCTCACAAAACCATGTTGACTCGTAAGAAGTTACTTGGTTATTGTGCATGAGGTTCTTACTCTCGACAGCGCTTTTATTTCTATTTCGGGATAAATTAGTGATACCCGCCATCCCAGCAGGAAACACCAACACTTATGAGTGCGATCGAAAAGAAGCAGCGATTGGCTGGTCTTCACGAAATTCATTTTGGGCATCATACAAAATAAATCTAATGATAGCGTTTTGTTAAATGACAAGATATAAGAATGTTTCATACAATTTACGAGACATTTGTTCTATGTACAAAATCCATGTTTACGAAACGAGTAAAACCTAATCTACGAAAATAAATTTTCAGTGCAAGGACTTAGGATATTTGATATTTGATAAATTTTAAAATAAAGTACCGTTAATTCGGGTGAAATTAATCACTTTTGTCGATTTTTATGGAATACCGTTCGGTAGAAGAATATTTAAGTAGGCAATTTAATTTTTAAATAAGTACTGTTTTATTTGAAATCGATCACTTAAAAATGAAGACGACATTATGGATAAACTATGTTCTTTTGATTGATCTTAATTTATTTTCCGTCGTTCTATTTTCGGTCCGAGTCCAAACACCAACACTAAGAAGATAACTTCACCTGGATCCTACAGATTGAATCCATCAACACATGGGCCGGGACTAACGGCTTTACACATGATCAAAATCCCTTCGGTGCCGACTAGAATTGATTCAAGACCCTCTGGGGTGGGAAACAATTGCGCTCACCACTGCGCTATCGGTAAAATTTGGTCAATTTTCAAATTACAATTTGAAACTTTATTAAACTAAGACATTTTCCTCAAGAATTTTAACTTGTGCTTTTTAAAATAACATATTTTTTTCTGTGTGGTCAGTCGCACAGATGGATCGGTAAAAGGCTTTGGTTCCACCATTCCACCGTGTCCCGCGTTGTAAAAATGTTCCAGAAGACGAAGACTATCGAGCGGAGCGCTGGAGGCGGCTGAAAACCGAAAACGGAATACCCAGAGAAGGCCCGGAAGATAAGGCAGTACTTTAAGAATAGCCCGAACCTTTCCACCAGAGACGTGGCCAAAAAGGTTAATTCGTCGAAGTGGTTCGTCCAGCAGACCATGAAGCGGGCTGGGCTACGTGTTTTTAAGGTCAGGGAGGCACCAAACCGGACTGACAAGCAAAACACGGTGGCCAAATTGCGTGCGCGGAAGCTGTACCGTGAGTGGCTGGTCAAGCCAGTCTGTTTCGTCATGGACGACGAGATATATATCAAGGCGGACATCAAACCAATCCCCGGCCTCGAGTTTTTTGTCGGTACGTCCCGCATGGAGGTTCCGGAAAAGTTCCGGAAGAGAAAGATGGACAAATTCGCGAAGAAGTACCTTGTTGTGGCAGGCGACCTGCGAGTGCGGACGGTACAGCAAGCCGTTTGTTACAACCGGCACCATAAACGGGCAGATTTATCGAGATGGATGCTTGCAGAAGCGCTTGCTGCCGTTCCTCCGCTCTCATCGTGGTCCCACGCTGTTCTGGCCGGATCTCGCTTCGTGCCATTACGCCAAGCCTTTAATGGATTGGTACGAAGCGAAGGGCGTTAATGTGGTCCCGAAGGAGGCGAACCCGCCAAATACACCAGAACTTCGTCCGATCGAAAAGTTTTGGGCGATAATGAAGAAGAAGTTGAAGAAAAGCGGAAAAGCGGGTTTGAATCGATGAAGCATTGAAGAAACACTGGGAGAAATTGTGAAAGGAAGATGGACAAAGCCTCGCCCAAGATCTCATGAGCAATGTTAAGCACTGTCATAAGCAGTGTATAGTTATTTAATACCTGAAAATTTGAGAAGTATCCAATTTAAAATGAATTTTTGGTGATCATTTTTGTGTGTCTCATTTTTTCCGAGTCCAGTCTTTAATCAACTACGAAAGTAACATAGTAGAAGATATCAAAAAGCTTAACTTAACAGTTTCGCCCCAAACACCAACGTCCCTCTATTTTTAATTTCATCCCACTGTACGATGGTTGGGACTCAGTCCAACCCCTGTCAACGGTCGGTCCCGAATGGGAGGTCAACTACCCTGGTGGGGGCGTATGAATGTACTTAGTTCATGTGTGCACCATGGTTTGCCGTCACTATGCTGAATTGGTTATTGTTAGCTTTACCGTCGGCCCCAGTTTAATCGATTATTGTACCTGCCAGAATGTGCCCGAGCAAGGGATCCAGTTCATATTGCATACAAGTGCGCTTCACGGATAAAAGCTGTCAACACGCGTCGAGCTGCCATTCATTGTGTGATGCCGGACTTGCGGGAATATTCCAACCGAGCGTCAATTGGGAATTTCGGCTTGTTTGATCGGGGACGCTTATTTGGCTACTCACTTGTCAATTGGCTCGAATGTGAATGGAAATGTCTATAAAATCAATTTGTATATGAACAAAAAAGAAGCGTTATGTTAAATCAATTGACATATTTTCCCATTTTCGCGTTGTTGAAGTGATGATATGCGAGCGAGAGCGGATTGTCACGGTGTGGACGGATCCACTTCGGCCGATTGACATATTGCCTACTTTGATTTCGATTGCAACTCAGTTCAGACGGATAAGTTGCATGTACGCAAAGAAACGCTCCATGATCCTGGTCTGATTCCTGCTATGGTCCAAATTGGAATTCCATTTCATTTATCTCCCCAGCAAAATAAGCAAACAGCATTCGATATCATGCAGCGATATTAAATTTGTCCTTCTACTGCTGCAGCAAAGAGCCAATTAGGCGATCAATTAAGAACTCAATAGCTTAAGTCCGTATATTGAGCAGCAATTTTCCTATCAATTATCCTTGAATAGGGGAACCGTCTGTTCAATCTCTCCCACCGAGCGAGCTGGCTTTGGAATCATCTCGCTATCTAGGACATTTTCCCCCCGTTCACGGCACAGCTCTCTCTTGGAACGTGTCTTTTTTTTTCGTCCATCTTGTATCGTTCCCCACTGCCCAGGCTAGAATTAATCGCAGGAACAAGCTTTTAAATGTGCTTCCGTCGTGTCCCATGTGTCGAACAGTGGCGCAGCCAGGGATACTCCGCTGTCCGCTGTGAGGCTGCGTTTTGTGGAAAAGATTTCTTTCCGTGAATTTGGAGTTTTCTTGTCAACAAACAGCTGTGCTAGTTATGGGAGATGAGTGGCTATTTCCTCTCAATTCAAGCGGTTTTGTTCTGCCCTCTCCATGGCTGGATTTTGCACATGGACGCTGGTGGGAGGGCCCAATCTCATGTTAATGATTCATTGGAGTTAGCTGATTTATGATAGATGTCGCTAGGTCATGTCATTGTATGACCTTCTACTCTAATGAACCATTCATGGGAGAGCCAAAGGTCCAGCCACACAAAGTAGTGATAATATCACACTCGCTCCTCTTTCTATTTAATAGCCGCGTCGTAGCATGCATGTATAAAGGCACTAAAGTTGAGTGTGATATTGGCGGGTTGGGCCGCAAATCACTAAAAAAATAATAATAGATAGATTTATTCAATTTTGAAAACATTTAATATTCAATTTGAGGTGGAAGTTTGAACTGTGTCTTAGAATTTCATATGCAGTGGACTTCTAGACCGTGGCCATAAGTATTGTGGTTTTGTCGGATGCGGAGGGCCCGTTTAGGAACTCAGAGTATCGTATCACTGGGGTTTGTCATAGGTGTGTTTGTTCAGAATGAAAGAGGTGTGCTACCGGCGGGCTTTGCCGCAATTTACGCTTAGACGAGGCTAGAAACAGTTTGTAGACGCCTGATATCAAGTAGTTAAGGGACACGACAGGAGGTGCAGTTTTTATTGGCGTGGCAATTCTTTCATTGTTCATAAATTTTAATTTTAATATACGCGGTATGCAACAGCCGACTTTCAAATTATAGCAAATCATTGAGAAATGATACTTTGATATAGCAACTATGCAGCGTAAAAACAACATGAAACTTACAGTGGAATCTAAAAAAGCCTGGTCACATTTATACGAACTACAGGGAATGACTCTTTCTATCTATTCGAAATTTGCTGTATATTATTGTAATGCAGAATTGTAAATTAACGATTTTATGATCACCTTCATTTTTTTTAACACAATTTAAAAAAAACTGATTGAGCGTGTTAGTAGAACGATTGTGATTGGGAAACAAGGATAATTTCAAATTAACACTTCATTTGATCACTTTTTAAAATAAGAAATAAAACATTGAAACACTTTTTTCAAATAATCACTAGTAAACGCGAGTAAATTCCTTCAAATTCCAGACCTGTCTTCTGACAGATAGGCCTATTTCGTCTGCGACTTACAGACTTCTTCAGTGCCAAGTGCTCGATTTATGATTTTCTTTTTGTAGCATTTTTAAGCGGTCCAAAACGCCCTACCTTAGCCACCTACCCTAACCTATCCTTGTTCCTTCCCATGGAGTTCATGTGGTCTTAATAGACTAGTTCGCCATTACCCCTCCTTCACCATCGGCTTTGGACTGACTTGCGCTCTTATTGCCCCACCAAATGCTGCAAAATGAAAATGAAACATGAAATTCAAGCAGTTTTGTTCTGAATGCACTTCCAGAAAGTTTTCGTCAAGACGAAAGGTTACCGAGGCAAAGGTTTATTTAATACCAAATTGATAACAAGTTCTAATATCAGATTATCAATCTTTGATCACTAAATATGCTAATATTATTTTGTTGCATAGTTGAAATTATTCTTGAAGTTATGCCGTAATGTTTTCACTTTATTACGTTTATCATTGATTTTCCGGAATCATGTTCCAAAAAAGCAATAATTATAAAAGACTTCAATAGAAAATAAGCGGTGTTCTGATACTAGAAGTCATGGAATGAATACACAGAAATATGTTTGATTGTCATATGACAATCCGGTGACTTGAACTTTGATCGGTCACTCCGGAACAGATTCCCATAGGGTCACGGGTGGCCTGAAAATGATTTGAATAGAAATCCCTCGCAATATGACTGTTAAAATTCTTAGAATCGTTTCAGCGTTGGGAAAAAATACTCATTTAAAGAAGTTAGCAACATGAGCATAAACTTGTTTCCAGCAAAAATGCTTATTAGAAATTTGATAAAACTTTTCTTCTAACCCTAAAAGTATTGTTGTGTATTCATTTGCTGGCTACCAAATCGGGAAATCTTTTCCAAAAGCTATTAAAAACAAGTCATATAGAATACAAAAATAGCACTTATCCGTGCTAAAGTGAAGGCCTGCATGCATGCGTGCATTTTATTTTTCTTTAACGATTTGATTTGACATCGTGTGAATACAAGATGTATACGGAATACGATGTACACAGGGTGGCCACAGAACCGAGAAAACCGGGAAAACCGGGAATTAACCGGGAATTCTAAAAAACCGGGAGAAAACGGGAAAAACCGGGTGAGGCATGATAAGTAACTATAAATAACTTACATCAACTGTTCCAGTGGCAGCTTCTTGCATGTATAGCTTGCACAAAAAAACAAAAAGTGGCAAGTACATTTGATAATTATCAAATGAGAACTGACACGTTTCAACAGCTTTTTGACGGATTGGCCAGAACCTATCATTACCGATGCTTCATCTGATCGACAGCAGGATGGCCACAGAACCGGGAAAACCGGGAAAACCGGGAATTAACCGGGAATTCTAAAAAACCGGGAGAAACCGGGAAAAAACCGGGAATTTATGTTCACATGATTGTTCATAATTTAGATTGTGTGTTATTATCATCGTGCTCTAGGTATTCCTTTCTTAGCGTGTTCATCTATAACGATCTGTGAAATTTTAGAGTGTGTCACTTGATTTACCTTTTATAAATATCCTGCACAGAAAAAAATATTGTAGTAGAAATTACCATTTTACCCGACACGCCTATCTTTAAAACTACCTTGAAATTTCAGTCAAATTTACTACGTTTATCTTCAAACCTTCAACGTTTGTGGTATATTTGACAGACCTTATGTTGATACCAACTCTACTATGGTTGACCTCAATCGCAGGCATGGTAAAATCAAACGCATTTATAGTCAGGTAAAAATTGTTGGTGTTTGCGCTCAATTTGACCCTCGAAATGGTAGTTTCTACTGTGTTTTTTTTGCGTGTGAATCATTCTTGTAAGTTTGTAGCGACCAGGGTTGCCACAGTATTTTTCGTTCCCATCTTTAATTTTCACCAAAAAATCTTTTTTATCTGTGTTTAACAGCAGCAAATCTTGGCAAGAACCTTGCTTCAAACATTCGAATTTAGATGGTCTTATTCAGATTGTAGAAAGTTCGCAATGAACTTTCTAAGCAATATAAAAGCCAGCTTCTCATCTGCTTGTTTGAAACACAGCAGGCAGTTTTCTCCAACAAGTTTCCAAGTCATGATCTTCGATGGCCTGTATCTCATATTTTTCGTAAAAGTACGGATATTGTTTAGAAAATGAATTGAACTCCTTCAAAGTGTACAGCTTCTTGGGTTCAACACACGATGCAGTTCCTGTTGACAACTGACTAGAACGATAGCCATTTGGTAGCAGATCGATGCAGAACGATGCTTCAAGTCTAAGATATTTTGTATCATCTGGAATCCCTTGGATCATTTGAGGCTGCATGATAAGTGACTATAAATATCTTGCATCAACTGTTCCAGTGGCAGCTTCTTGCATGTATAGCTTGCACAAAGAACCAAAAAGTGGCAAGTACATTTGATAATTATCAAATGAGAACTGACACGTTTCAGCAGCTTTTTGACGGATTGGTCAGAACCCATCATTACCGATGCTCCATCTGATCGACAGCCAACAAGCCTTTTTTGTAATCGTGCCATCGATCTGGTATTGTTCAACAATTACACAATATATATTGAAATGTAGTTTTCATAAGTTGACATTGGGTCGCAATCATAAACAATGGCTTCTACCGCAAATTTCTCGAAAATGCTAACTTAATCATAGGGAATTACCACGATGATTGTACAGAAGCGGAGTTCCCTTTAGAATAGAAGTTGTAGTTTACTTGAGTGAGTTTGCATTTTCAAGAAATTTGCGGAAGAAGCCATTGTTTACGTTTGCGACATATGAAAATTCCATGCCGATATATAGGCTTTCGCACGGCAATATGATATTAAAGATAACCAAAAATCACTTTCAAAATATTATACTTCGAATAACTAAAATAAATATCGAGAACATTCTTTTATTCGGCATGAATGCATGAAGATATTTCTAAATTAGAAGAACAATATTTTATAGAAATCCTTGTAGGAAACTCTGTCGAATTTTGTGGAGCAATCGATTGAGGAACTTCTAAAAAACACTGCTCCAGCGGAATACTTGTTTATAGATTTATATCTAAGAATCCTTGCAAACATTCTAGACAAAACTTATAAATAATTCTACAAAACCCCTTGCAGAATATTTAACGTGAAAAACTGAATACACGAGATTATGAAACTCGTGCAAACAAAATTTCTGAAATTTCTTCAATAAATCTGGGTTTTTTCCAAGAATTATCTCAGCAATTACCTTATAGTTTTTAGTTCTTTCAGGTGTCTTCCAGGGATTCCTTTACAATCACAAAACTTAATAAGTTCAGCGATTCCACCATAAATGTCATCACATGAAAGTTTAACAGAACAGCCAATGAACTGCCCGAAGAAACTGCTGAAAGAATCGCTGGAGGAATGGCTAAAAACTCCTAAAGAATACCTATAGAAACGCCAGAAGGAATTTCTCAAGCAGGCTGAGAACTTTTCATAGAATCTTTGGGAAATGTTTCTTAAAAAAAATATAAAGAAATCATTTGGCGGTACACACCCAAACTGACTTTCGGGCTGTCATCTGTTTTCAGACTATCATCTAAATTATTTTCTTTAGCTTCATGGACCTAAAACTGAAAGCAGAATTTGTAAATAGTTGGGTCCTAAAATGTAGTCATTTTTATACGCTTATACTGAAAATATAATTTTATTAAGCTTTGGAACTCAATTCGTTCAAAATTGTTTGCTTAGAGTAATTGTTTTCTATTCGTTATTCTAGTTCATTACTACATGATCCGCGCCTTAACCCGGGAAAATTTTAACATTTGGTCCGAGAAAACCGGGAAAAAACCGGGAATTTGAAAATAAAAATTGAGTGATCACCCTGTATTTAGTACATTTTGTCATGATCATATGATAAAGGGTGATACGGTCAAAATTTGGTCAAGGGAAAACGCGTGTAAATCGATGAAATCGTTTATTTAAAAAATCAAATTAAATTTCTTTTTCATGTTCAATTAGTATAAAATTCAGGAAAAATATTCAGTTAGGCTTCCGCTTTTCCAAATCCGAATTGCCGGGCCTTACGCTTGACCCCTGCCATCAGATTTTGTACAGCCACCTTGTCCACCTTCTTCGCCGCAGAAAGCCAGTTTGCCTTGAACTGCTGCTCGTCCTTAGCAGTTTTTTTTGGTCTTCTTTAGGTTCCGCTTGACAATAGCCCAGTATTTCTCAATTGGGCGGAGCTCTGGCGTGTTGGGAGGGTTCTTGTCCTTGGGAACCACCTGCACGTTGTTGGCGGCGTACCACGCCATGGCCTTTTTACCGTAATGGCAAGATGCCAAATCCGGCCAAAACAGTACGGAACAACCGTGTTTCTTCAGGAAAGGCAGCAGACGTTTATTCAAACACTCTTTCACGTAAATTTCTTGGTTGAAATTTACGTGAAGTCCCGGAAGTCCCGGAAGCTATGAAAATGCTGCTTTTCAAGCCACAGGTACAGATGGCTTGCCAAACCAGATATTTCTTTGCGAACTTTGACAGTTTCGTGTGCTTGAAAATATCTGCTACCTTTCCCCTTCCTTTTGCCGTATAAAACTCCTGTCCCGGAAGCTGCTTGTAGTCGGCTTTGACGTAGGTTTCGTCGTCCATTACCACGCAGTCAAACTTCGTCAGCATCGTCGTGTACAGCCTCCGGGATCGCGCTTTGGCCGTCGTATTTTGTTTATCATCGCGATTTGGAGTCACTACCTTCTTGTAAGTCGATAGTCTGGCTCGTTTTTATGGCTCGATGCACGGTTGTAGACGATACACCCAGCTTATTTGCGGCATCTCGGAGAGATAGGTTAGGGTTTCGCTTGAAACTACCGGCAACTCTCTTTGTCGTCTCAGCGGCTTCCGGTTTTCGATTTCCCCTCGATCCAGACTTCCTGGCTGTCGACAAGCGTTCCCCAAACACTTTAATTACATTTGTAACGGTTGATTTGGCAACTTTTAGCGATTTTGCCAACTTTGCGTGCGAGTAGCTCGGATTTTCGCGATGCGTGAGCAAAAATTATATTTGATACGCTGCTCTTCTTGCTTGGACGGCATTTTGACAACTGAAGAGTGAATTCCAAAATCAAAATAGGAGCAACATTCTACACACACACACCTTCAAAATGAGGGGTGTTCAGGTTTTTTAAATGCAAAATTGAAAGAAATACGGCAAGTTGATATTGACCAAATTTTGACCGTATCGCCCTTTACTTAGCTTAGCTTAGCTTAGCTTAGCTTAGCTTGACTGACTGCACGTATCGATGGTTGCTACTCCGTGATTGATCAGAATCAGTGAAATTGCACAATGAATCAACTGAATGGGGCTGGGAGTAACCGACCATTCTCACTGTACACGTTTCAGTGACTCAATTTCTTTAATAATCACTAACGGCGCCGGCCACGTCCTTGCAATCAGTTGGGAATAAGGAAGGAAAGTTAGTGTGACCTTTGCTGATTAGGGACCGTGTTTACCTCTGCATCCCCACAAAGGTCACAGGAAGGACGTTTTTCTATGTTAGTAGGGTAGGGCTCGATGGATCAGGATTCACCTTGATAAGTGATGTGATCATATATATATTATGCATTATAAAATTAAATGAACATTCACACATACATACACATGTATACATACACAAACATACACATACACTCAGTAGCAAAAAAAAAAGCCGAGCAAAACCCTGCCCCCAAAAACCACGTTGTTCAACCTCCTGTCTCCCCGTCGACCATCAATACCTTCAAATGAAAATCTGACAACTTAATAACTAATGCCTAGACCCTATGCGATCAAAACCTCATGCCGACAAAACTTACAGACCCGAAGCCATCACAACACATGTGAAAAAAGCCATCCCTGGACACAGCAACCCCAAAAATCCGCACCCCTGTGAAGAACCCAGGTAGCACACTAAAAACCCCTCCACAGCCTACAAAAATACAGAAAACAGTGTGGACAAAACTCGAACTACCTCCACAAAGTGGTCTGGACCACAGCTGGCGTCAAAGTTGACACACCAACACGAGCACCTCCCCCCCACCCGATACTGACCCCACCGAAACATCGGTGCAAAAAAAAAGCCGAGGTGAATTCATCTTATTAATACACATGATTTGTTACGCGTGAAATATCCCAAACAACTAGTGTAACCCACGAAGAACTTTGAAAATATGGCATTCAGTATGAATTGGTTTGTGAAAACTACGTATACAGTGTTATACAGTATTATTAATAAAACTTCCTCCCCGCACCGACACCTCAGCAACGTCAGCATCGGGTGAAAAAGGGAAATGCCTACGCTGGTACGTCAACCCCGACGCAGCTGCAGTCCAAACCACCCTATGGAATCAGTTCAAATCCCACCCACACAATCCTCTGTACCCCTACAAGCCCCGAAGAAACCTCCAATATGCCACCCAACCCCTCACAGAAACACGGACCCTCGAAATCTTCACGTCCAAAAATGACTCCCCTCACACATGCCACGACAACCTCAAATCTATAAACCCTATCAACACTAAAACCTGATCACATCAGATACACACATTTTGCATAATGTTGTCAAATCCTCATCCAAAAACACTGACAATTGACAAAGTTACTGGAGGCTGAACATGGAGTCTTCCGCCAACAAAACCCCGCTCGGCCTCTCCCATGCCACTGAGTGTACATACACATACATATACATACATATCGAAACAAAAAATATTGGAATGGGAAACAAAAGGAGAAAATGGAAAGAGCTCACCCGGGTTTCCAGAACATTCCATTGCTGTGGTTGTAACATCGAGGAATCAGAGCAGGTCCGCGTACCCTCCAGATAACATTCTGTTCTTAAGGAGATGGTCGACCATGAACGCTCCACGACCATTAACCAAACATCTCCGAGTGACGCGGGTGAACTCGAGCTCCTCCTGTCGCCGCAAGGCTGTATGTTCGGGGTTCCGTCTGCACCGGGGACACTTTGTTTTTACACCAGTCGAAAGCCTCTTGTTGGACCGCAATCAACTCTTTAGTGACCGAATCATTATCAAGGTGAAAAGTTCAACACTACACAATAATTTCCACTAAATATTTAATTTTCTCGAAAATTTGCAGATAAAACAAGCAGCGAAGCACAAACATGTCAGTCCCGGAGCGCGACCTACTTCGATCTCCAATTTTGACCGTATCGCCCTTTACTGTATACAAATCCATTAAACTTACTAGACTTTCACAAACTCACACGGCCTAGTCTGTTGAGTGATATTTTAATGAATATCCTTCCTCCCTGTGAACCTTTCTGTCAAAATAAACCCCCTTTTTATAGATTCCCTTCAAACCCCTAGCACCGCCCACGGCGTACCAACTACATCTATTCTCGGGTGTCATGTTTCGATATTCTTTATTTCATCCCCCTTCCCCCCCTCCGCTCACATCGCTTGACAACCAAAGCGTCCCATATCAGTACATTCCCATAGTAGCGATTGGTCACGATTTAACAAGTGCTTTTTCTGTTCTGTTTCTATTCCCAACAGATAATTCGCAATCACCGGAACAGTATGCAGAGGCTCCATTCCATCAGCAATTGGATTAGCAGCAGCACTGAGTGTGAATGATATGCACCAGCAATCGTTAAAAACCATCAGCAGAAAACGAAGACGACGACGACGAAGAAGAAAATAGCAATGAGGTCCTTTCGATCGGGCACCATGGCCAATAGCAACGGTGGTAATAGTAGTAGTAGTGGTGGTGGTAGACGAAGGAGTGGGTTCCGGGCACCGGAGGCCAGCTGTTCCAACTGGAGGAGCGTTTGGAGCAGTGTGGCGTTATTGCTCATGACGCTCCCGACGCTCAATTTTGCCATAGCGCCCAAGTACGAGACGGCGTACGCCTGCGAGGGCAAGACACTGATGATCGAGTGCGAGAATGGCGATTTGATTAATTTGATTCGCGCCAACTATGGGCGATTTTCGATAACGATTTGTAACGACCACGGGAACGTGGACTGGAGTGTGAACTGTATGTCGCCGAAGAGTTTGCGGGTGCTGCACTCAAAATGTGCCCAAAAGCAGAACTGCTCGGTGCTGGCGTCGACCAACATGTTCGGCGACCCCTGTCCGGGCACGCACAAGTATTTGGAAGCGCACTATCAGTGCGTTTCGGCGGCACAGTCGTCCACGACGACCAACAGGCCGAGTCCACCGTGGCTGAAGACATCGCAGCCGATCGTGTGGAGCACCTCGACGGTTCGGAATCCGGTGCTGAGCAAGCTGAACTTTTCCGATCCGCTGGCGGGATTCGGTGTAACGTCGGCCACAAGCAGCAGCATCGGAACTACGGTCGGCAAGGTGAAACCAACGACGCCGTACAAACAGCAAACGCTGATGGTGAATCAACAGTCGCCGCCTTCGTTTCGAAATAAGGGCTTCGAGAATAAAAGTGTGAATGATGATTTGGCAATTATTAAGACAATTAGTGGTGGTGACGCGGGCAAGCGACCGAATAGTGAGGATAAAAACGGCGCTGGTGCCCCGGAAGATGACGAAGACTTTGGTGACGATGAAGAATATTTTCCGACGCAAACGGCAGTATTATCCAACGCTAATAGAGATAGAGATAGGAGCAGCAGTGATGGTAGCAAGAGCTACGACGAAAGCAATGTTTCAATGGGTGGAAACCTTCCTAGCAGTAAGAAGAATGATGATAATCACAGCAGTAGTAGTGGTAGTAATAGTAATAGCATAAGTGGAAATAGCAACAGCAGCATCGGTAACAGTGCTGTGAACAACAATGTGCTTGATGTGAGTCACGCGTGTGGTCCAACGACGGCGAGAAATCTGTTCTGGAATGTGACACGTGTCGGGGAGTCGAACGTGCAGCCTTGTCCGGGTGGGGCCACCGGTATTGCCAAGTGGCGATGCGTAGCAATAGGATCGCTGACGCCCGAGCAGCGGATGCATTTGCAGCAACAATCATTACTAGATGATAATAACAAAAGTGATATTAGTTTTAATAGTAACCTTAGTAGCGGTAGTAGGAACGGTGCGGCGGCAGCGAGCAGTAGTGGCGCGATGGCCACGTGGTACTCATATCAGCCGGATCTGACGCAGTGTCGATCACTGTGGCTCAACAATCTGGAGATCCGGGTCAATCAGCAGGACTCGTCGCTGATTTCGATAGCAAACGACCTGTCGCAGGTGACGAGCAGCAAAACGCTGTACGGAGGAGACATGCTAGTCGCTACGAAAATCATGCAAACCATGTCGCAAAAGATGCACTTCGATATTGAAACACTGCCCGACCAGCGGCAGCGGGAAGCGTTGGTTTATGAATTGTTGAATAGTGTAGTTAAAACCGGTAGCAATCTGTTGGACCAGTCCCAACACGCCAGCTGGCTGGATTTGAGCGTGGAGGATCAGATGCGAGTGGCGACGTCGCTGTTGACCGGGTTGGAAGATAACGCGTTCCTACTAGCCGATACCATCCTGCGGGAGAGGCACGTGGTGCAGAAGGTGAAGAACATCCTTCTCTCGATACGGGTCCTGGAGACTCGAAACTTTGTGAAAAATGAAGTATTTCCCGACTCGAGTCAAGAACGGTGGCAGGTTAGTAACGATCAAATCGAACTGCCCAAAGCTGCACTAATCGAAAACAGTGAAGGCGGTTTGGTGAGGATAGTATTCGTTGCATTCGACCGTTTGGAGCAAATCCTAAGGCCTCAATTCACCAACATTCAACAGCCACGTGTCGATCAGAACAAACTAGAACAGGACGACTCCAGCTCAAGTAACAGTGATATGGCCGTGACGACGCCTCGGCAGCGGCTGCTCAACAGTAAGGTAATATCCGCTAGCCTGGGCAAGGGGCGCCACATACAGCTGTCGCAGCCCATTCGTATGATTCTAAAACATCTAAGAACGAAAAATGTTTCCAATCCGACGTGCGTGTTTTGGAACTACATTGACCACGCATGGTCTGAAGATGGGTGCTACGTGGAATACACCAATGCCACCCATACCGTTTGTATGTGCAACCACCTGACAAACTTTGCCCTCCTAATAGACGCCATAGACGAAACGCAGCTCTCGCTGCTCTCAATCATCGACGACGATATCAAAATCCTCATCTACATCAGCATAGCGATCTGCATCGTGATAGTGATAATCGCGCTCTTTGCGCTGAAACTCTTCAACGGAGTGTTCTCCAAGGTTCGCCGACGAAACCACCAGATGGCCAACAATGCTACAGCGGATTTGCATTTGCCGAACCACCTGCAGCACCACGGTCTAATCGGTGCCGGTGCTGATCTGGACGTGAACATCCATCCACATCAGCATCCGTACAACAGCAGCTCGGTGGCCGGAATGATGCCGGGCGATGGTGGGCACATAATGCGTGCCGGCACTGGCCACAATCATCACAACAATAATAACCTAGTTACGACTACGTTCAACAACCTCGGTCCGGCCGCCGGAGGTCCCGGGTTGGGGGGTTACGAAACGGCGCCTCACCATCGGCTTGCCGCGCAGGAGCGTATCAATAATAATGTAAATGCCACTAATAATCACGCTTTGACATATCGCGCTAATAATAATCAAATCAATTTATTACGTTCAGCAAATCAGCAGCCGCAGCAAGCTACTGTTACTACCTTACAAACCACATCATCAACATCTATAATCGCGGCCGCCGGTGGTCACGGGATCGTCGGCGGCGGCGGTGCGAGTTTAGGTGGTGGCAGCAGCAGTGGCGGCAGCAGCGGTGGTGCCGAGATGGCCGTGTACAATCTAACCGAAACGGGCACCGCCACGTCCACGTCCTCCAGTGCGGCGGCCATCAGTGCCAGTAGCATACCGCTGCTGCATCACCACCACCATCACCATCTGCATCATCATCTGCACCAGCATCAGCATCACCATCCGTCGGCCGGTGCCATCATCGGGGTCGGCGGCGGCGGTGGTGGCGATGTCGGCCTGGCCGGCGGAAGGGGTAGCATCAGTGGCGTTAGCATCGGAAGTAGCGGTAAGCGGAATCTGTAGCGAGAGCGTGTGCTAGGATGTTTAGGAATGTGTCTGTATATGAAGGGACGAAAGATTTTTTTTCTTTCGATTCTATGTGCGCTGTTGGCTGAATAATTGTACAGAAAATGCTGCTTTTTAAAGCTCAAGATAAAGAGAGAGAGAGAGAGAGTGAGAGTGCGGAATATTTCGCGTTGTTATTTGTATGATATATGTGTGAAATCACTCGGTTAAGGAAAGACTGGAGCTTCCGGTTCGGCGCGTCGTCGGTTTGTGGAGATGGCGGGGATGGCGTTTAGGAGGGTGTATACATTGCTCGCAATTTCCGTCTTGTGGAGATTCTGCACGCGCTGGGTTGTGTTTATGTGAATGTATGTAGGTATGTAGGTATGCTCATGGAAATCTATTTCCGTGTCTTGCTTTGGGGAATATGGATTGGATTGGTTGTTGAAATACCTCCTATGGCCGTCGTGTGTATATTTTTTTTTCTGTACCATGGACGTGAATTATTCGAAGCGTATACCGGCTGTATGCTTGCTTCCAGCGGCATTGACAAGATGATGAATGTTGGCAGGATGGGTTTCCCGAGATTTATGTAATGTTACACTCGATTGGAAAAGCTAACGATTTGAGCTTCCACACAGGAATTTCGGATTCAATATCCATCGGTATGGCCGAAGTTGGGTTGGGTTTGTAGTTTATGCCTGGTATTTGGAGAAGATCCCAAAAGGAAACACCGATATGGCGAGATGGGCGATGGGTTATATGGGAGCTTTCGAGTAAATTAATTTGGGCGGATCAGCATCAATGCTTTTTTGAATGTTCAGAACAAAAGTGGAAAAATAAGTAATTTTTCGTGACTTCTGAAAGGGTTTTTCAAAACTGGGAGGCCTTCCAAAAATTACGAACCAATTCAATTTGAAGCGTTAATCCTTAATAGTTTCTGAGAAGGCGCAAAGTCAGACAGTTTGTCTGAAGAAATATGAAACATTTAAGAATGAATATTTCTAGATCAACTTTTTCATGACTTTTTCACAATCAACGTTTCGAAAACCCTACGGAAAAACGAATTCAATCGATCGATAATAACCCTTTCTTTCACAAAGGAGCACAGATAATCCACCAATTTTGGGTCCGCCTCATGTTTTGCAATCTGCAATTCATTATTCAATGCTAAAGACAAGTAACTATTGAGAAATAATTATTGATTTTAAACACACAAAAATATGTTGGTGATTTGCATAACCTTAAGGACTGTATCGTTAATTATGAGTACACCTTAAGGACTGTATCGTTAATTATAAGTACACCGCTGTATTTAAATATTTTTTGTTTATTTAACATACAAATTCATTAACATTGTTTATTGACTACCATAAAAGCCCATTACATCAGTATTCATTTAATTTTCCGTAGATCTGGCCAGCTATCGCACCTTTTTCTTGATGTTCCTCATGAGCTTTTGCACAACCGTTCCGTCGATGGTTTTGCTTACGTTTACCCGGTCTTTTTCGAATTTGATGATGTCATCTGCTTCTCTAGCCTTCTTCCGCAGCTTTCCTTCCGCCAAAGCCCAACATTTCTCAATGGGCCTTATTTGCGGACAATTTGGAGGATTCATAGCCTTTTTCACAAAGTGGACATTGTTCTCTTCATACCTGTCCAAGGTGGCATGCGCATAGTGGCAGGATGCCAAATTAGGCCAAAACAGTGTCGAACCTTGATGTTTTCGGATTAGTGGCAGAATTCGTTTCTGCAGGCTTTCCTTCCGGTACATTTCGGCGTTCATACTTGCGGTAGTAAAAAAACTTGTCGATTTCATACCGCACTGGCAAATTGCTTGCCAAACCAACACCTTCTTTCCTCGCAAAAAATCGATTTCTCTGAATTTGGGATCCGTTCCACGCTTCCTGGTGTAAAACGTACGTCTCATCATCCATGATAATGCACTTGTCAGTCGTCGTACAGTTCCGAGCCCGAGTTTTCACGGCCTCCGCCTGAATTTGGCTGTGTTTCGGATATTTTTGTTTCCGGTACGTCTTCAGGGAATTTCGCTCCTTTGCTCGTTCTTTGCAGCACTTTCCGAGTCGCATGAATCTCGCTTGTATTGCCCCACGAACTCCTTTGCTACTGGTGGTAGGCGGCAGCATAAAATTTGGTAGAGCAACTTGTAGGTGGCGCTCAGTAGCGTGATTGCACGATAAATGTAGCAATCCAGCTTGTCGCCCTTTTGATAAATGGGAAACACTATTCCTTCCATCCAATCCTCCGGTAAACATTCCTCCTCCCAAATCTTGGTAATTACCAAGTGCAGGGCCACCACCGTATTAAGCTTGCTTGGGAGTTGGTCAACATCAGCAGCTTTGTTGTTTTTCAACCGATCAATTTGCTCCTCAACTTCCGGAAGACACGATTCCGTGTCATCTAACTGTCAATTTTAACCTCATTTGTTCCACAATATTTCCAAGAAAAGCTGGACGTATCTTGAGAGCTTTCCAAGACATTTGAACCTACAGACAAGCTCCGAAGACATTTCCTGCCAGTTTTGAAGACTTCAATGACGATTAAGCTTACTGGGTTGAAGTTTCCAGGATGTTGTCAAAAAAAAAAAAGACCTCCAGTAAATTCGAAACGTCCTGAAGCTCTCGAGAGGTTTTGTTAGAATGTCGGGATATTTTAGGTTTTTCTGAAGTTCTCGGAAAATTTCGGAATATCATAAATCTTTCAGTTGTTCCATCAATTTGCCATTTATTTGCCAATAATGATAGCGTTCTAAGAATTTTAAACCTTTGGTCGTAGGTGTTGTCAGACGGTCGAGATGCTTCTAAATTTTGTATCTATTTACAAGGATAAATTTGATATATACTGCGAAAATTCAAGAAAAATTAAACTTCCAGAAAAGTTCAGAAGACTCTCCAGAAATATTTTGGAGACACTCCAGGAGCCATAACCTGAAGTTTTCTAGAATGTCGTTCAATAGCTCTGAGCTATATCTCACATGTGCAAAATTCTTCGAAAATCATGGAGTTTTTCGGACGATCGTGAAGCTTCTAATTATTCCATCAATCTTCAAGTACTTCTTGGAAACATACTTGGATTTTTCAATTGGAAAGTACCGAAAAGTTTCGGATAAGTTCCTGATAAGCTCGGAGTGCTTCAGGTGTGTCGAAATTCAAGGAAACTGCGGATGATAGTAATGCTTCCGATTGTTCCATAATTTTACTTAAAGGGTGATACGGTCAAAATTTGGTCAAGGGAAAACGCGTGTAAATCGGTGAAATCGTTTATTTAAAAAATCAAAATAAATTTCTTTTTCAAGTTCAATTAGTAAAAAAATCAGGAAAAATATTCAGTTAGGCTTCCGCTTTTTCAAATCCGAATTGCCGGGCCTTACGCTTGACCCCTGCCATCAGATTTTGTACAGCCACCTTGTCCACCTTCTTCGCCGCAGAAAGCCAGTTTGCCTTGAACTGCTGCTCGTCCTGTTCGTAAGCCACGTAGACTCGTTTTTGAAAATCTCATACCCTTCTCCTGGCCTCGTAGACTTTCTCCATATTTTTTTTTTTTTTAATTTTGTATGAAGCATAAATTTTGATCAGACCTTCGCTTCACTCTCCCCTGAAAAGCCTCTGTGGTTTATGAATAGCCCCTGAGTATTGTCAGGCGGTCGAGATGCTTCCAATTATTTCATCTATTTACAGAGATTACTTACTGCGGTTAAGACTGAGCAAATAAACCAAAAATCAAACACTCAGAAAGCAGGTTTCTACAGAAAACTGTTGGAGACATTTCAGGAACCATTACCTCAACTTTTCTAGAATGTCAATTAAAAGCTCCGGGTTATATCTCACATATTTTGCCCAAGACGGTCTTCTCGGTCACGGTTCCAAATATTTGGTTTACCCATTTTCTCAAATTTTCAATCTATCTAAAGTTTCTTGAACTTGTTAGTAAATCATAAACTTGACGGGAGTTTTAAACTGTTTCCAGGAAGAGTTGACATTTGCAGGACATTCAGCCCATGCACTTCTCGAAACTTATGAACTTCAGAAGGTTATGAACTTCAGAAGATCCATCATGTTGATAGAAGTTTGAATATACGTTAGTCACGTTCTGAACTAGTGAACACATCCAGGAATTTGGTTAACTTTGGGAGATTTTTTTTTGTCAAGTATAAGGTGCGCAACTAAGTTCTCGCTGTTTGTTTGTAGATGGCTCTAGCAGTAAAAGAGCTGGTCGATTTTGACATATCCAAAACGTAATGAATCATGGTTAGACATGTGGTAAACAAACCGCTTTGACACATTATATTGATTTGCATTATGTACTTCTGATTGTGTGAAAATGTCTAATTTTGTGACAAACAATCGTCATTTGCAGGAAGTGTTGATTTTCTTAAAAGGCTGTGATTTTGATGCTGACGACCGTCGACGTTAAGGATGGCCTAAAGGGTGTCCCACATCAAATTGTATCACGAAAAAAACGCTGTAGGTAATAACCTAGTTGACCAATCCTTTTCAAACTTACAGGCAATAAAATATATCCCATAATATAGCTTTTGGCATATTTATTTCGTTCAACTTCAATAGCTTGCGCTTAACTCCGCCCATTAAGTTCCGTAGAACTTTTGGCTTCAGCTTCTTCTGTACGGAAACCCACTTTTTCTTCATGTATTCCTCAGATTTGACCTCCTTGGGATGCTTGCGTAGTGTCTGCTTCATAATAGCCCAGTATTTTGGGATGAGTCTTTGCTCCGGTACGTTGAGGGGGTCCACGCCCTTGGGTACGAAAGTGACCCCATTGGCTTCGTATCACATCAGGACAACATTTGCATAGTGACCCGTAGACCAGAAGATCGAAGGGCCCTCGTGTGGCTTCGTATCACATCAGGACAACATTTGCATAGTGACCCGTAGACCAGAAGATCGAAGGGCCCTCGTGTGGCTTCAACAGAGGAAGCATACGCTTCTGTAGATCTCCCCGTCCTTGAGGTAGATCTCCCCGTTTACAGCCCCGGTAGTCACGTACGCCACGCTCTGTTTTCCACATGAGCAGATCGCTTGCCAAATCATGTATTTCTTGGCAAACTTTGAAAGCTTCTGCTTCCTTACATCCTCGGAAACATTAAAGCTTTACTGAGCGGTGAAGAACAGCAGCCCCGGAAGCTGCCGGAAGTCCGCCTTGACGTAAGTCTCAACATCCATGATGAGACAATGAGGCTTCGTCAGCATCCGGGCGTACAGTTTCCGGGTCCGTGACTTTCCCACAGTATTTTGCCGTTCGTCATGATTTGGAACCTTCTGCACTTTGTACGTATGCAGTCCATCCCGGTCCTTGGCTCTCTGAACGAAAGACTTGGACAGATTCGCCGACTTGTGTACCACATCGATATTCAGCCGCTCCATCTCCTCCAATGATCGCTTCGAGTGGTGGGCCGACGCCTGATCCGGCTAGAACACCGCCTCGTCGCCCTTATGGTATTTCTTGATGAACGACGCAACTTTCGGCAGACATTTCGTACTGTAAATTTCCCCGTTCACGGCCAGTCCGGAGCGAAAGAAGAGCGGCTTTGGCATCCCCTTTTCGCTGATTGTCAGCCACAGTAGCACCTTCTTGGGGAACTTCGTTCGTGGGGGAAGTGAAATACGAAGTGCCCTGCCAGTCGTTGCCATCCAGGGTGAGATGGGTCTCGTCGTCCATCACCACTGCCACGTCGTGATTCACCAGGAAAATCGAGTTGACCACCTTGTTAAGCTGCTGCCGCTGCATCATTGCCTGCAGCTCCGAAACCAGTGGACGCGACTTCTGCTTCCTGACATGTATGTTCATGATCGCCAGGTACTTTTTCACTTTCCGGTTCAACCGGTCACATT